>SRPT01000481.1:0-24290 GCA_018360205.1 Claviceps digitariae | reverse complement strand
TTTATATATAACATGATTTTGTTTATTTGTTTGTTTGTGTGTTTGTGTGTGTGTTTTAGGAAAAGACGCGGGTGGGAGACGAGACGAGGGTGGCTAGCGAATGGGGTCAGACGTGATTTCTTCAATTTTCTTTCCTTTCTTTTCTCAACAATCAACAATGGACTCATTGAAAAGCCACAACGGCATCAGTGCCCCCTTTCGGTGCAGATGCATCCATCCCGATAAATGGCATGCCAGAAGACGGATGCCGCAAAAAGAAAAGACAGAGAAAAACACATCATGTATTGTACCAGAAGCACACAAAAACGGGCCAATTAAAAAAAAATCACACACACAACACATGCATGCACGCACCAGACAGACAGGCTCCCCGATAACATCCCCCCTCCCCCCTCTGACGTATCACCTCGCATCGTCCGTCAACAGTGTACGACAGTGTGATTGGCTTTCACGCCACTCTTGCAGGCCGAAAAAGAAAGAAAAAAAAGTAAATAGAAAAAACAAAGAAAAAAATACAAAGCTGCACTGTGCACACCATACATTATAGCCTCGTCGTCAACGTGCGTCACACCGCATACCCGTCCTCCTACCCGTCCACCCGAACCCAGAACCCAGACCAGACCAAACAGCAGCAGGCTGTACAGGTAGCATGGCGGAGCGCGTCATGCTGGACATGCTGGGGGTGTCATTCCGAGATAAAAAAGAAAGGAAAGAGAAAAACAAAGGGGAAAAAAGAAAGGAGGGAACGAAACGGATGGAAAGGAACAGAACAGGACAGAATGGAATTGAATGAAAAATCCAATGCGTTAGAAGTCCTCGGCATGGAACCATGCCGTTCCATCAGAATATTTTTTTTTTTTTTAAAAAAAAAAAAAAAAAAAAAAAGACAGACAGAGCCAAAGGTGCCAAGTGAAAGAATGGCGTCTTTTGTCTTGTGATTCGCATTCCTGGACGTTGCGTGTTCACCTATTCTTGTTTGAGGCTTGTGGCACGTTTTGCTTTGGAGAGGCTGGCTACGCCTCGCCAGGCTAGCCATGCCAGCCATGCCAGCCGTGACTACACCAAGACCCGTGTTCAGACAAACCAGACGGCTTATAACGTTGCCCAATCCAACTGTGATTTCTTGTGCGTGACACCGTGGCGGGCTGTTTCAGCACGGAGCCTGGTGGCTGCCGTCTGGTTCATTGCATCGGGGCCGAGATGGCAGGTGGCCGAATGCATGGCTCTGGTTCTGCCATGCCAGCCATGCCAGTCATGCCAATGCTAATGCTTATGCTGTCTGCCTTGCCGCTTGGTCCACCGACTTAGTGCTGGCATTGTGCAATGCAAATAAAACTTGCCCCAGAAACATGGCTGCCGAGGTCGACGGGCTTGATTTACATCGCAGACCTTGGGCGTGCAAAGGCTATGAATTATCTCCTGGGCATAAAACGCAAAAGTCGGACTGAGCAATCAATGAAAAAACGCTTTCCCATTCTCTATTTCACCTAAATCATCGTATCTACATAATATGTAGCCTATCGTAGCTGTGCGTTATGCCTCCATCGGCCATCAAGGCCTGCCTCATGGCCGCCCTCCAAACCTCTCCATATCTCGGTTCACATTACGTTCGAGAATACCCAAGTTCCGGCATAAGTCGCGCTGTACTATGTTTAAGATTTAGAAAAAAAAAACATCCTGTGAACGCCGGCCGACCAAACGCTTATGTTTTCAACGCCCCTTCCCATATACACACTTCCCCAACGGGTGGTGCTATGGAAACGTAATCCAAATGATGACAAAGGAAAAAAAATCTGCAATGTTCACGTTACGATTTCCGTTTCTGTAGTCATTTCGACTGTCTTCTTTGCTGCTGTCTCGTAAAGAAATGAATGGCTAGTCGGGGTATCTGTTTTTAATGTCGCGATATATTGGGCGACACAAAAAGGAAGCTGAAAAGGAGAGCGAGTTATAAAAAAGGAAAAAAAAAAGCAAAGAAACGAAAAGGAAGGAGAGAAGAAGAAAACACCGGTGCAGCGACGGCGGGTAATGATTGCACGGAATCGCAAACATGGTTGTACGCGCATCTCCAAGACAGGTTTGGAGGGAGCGAGAGGCAGGCCCAGGCGGGCAGGCTACTTGCGAAGTCCCACCTTGTCTGCAATGGTCTTCCAAAACCGGCCCTTGGCGTCTTCGCTTCGTGCCCTTGCCATGACCGCATCTCGCTGCATGGGTCCGACAATATCCTCATCACCCCGGCCGGGGAACTTGCCGTCCGCATTGAGTGACTCCAGCATTTGTGGCACGGCACTGGGCAAGCAGTCCTCCACGCGCCTCCACTCAAGCTCAGCAAGCAGGTCGTCTTGGGTCGGCAGGCGGGCAAACGCGACAGCATTAGCTACAGGATTGGAGCTGCTGGAGCGTCCGCGTCCACGCCCGCGGCTTTGGTTACGAGACGCCACTTGGGACCCTGGTGTCGAATGGCAGGTGTTCCTGATGACTCCTTCCAATATCGTTCTCCATCGCCCTTCTATCTCGGCCCACTTTGCCTCGGTTAGGACATAGATTTTGCTCGTCTGCCCATAATTCTCACCCGTCCGCACCAAATGCTTCGTGTAATTAACGCGTGCGAGATCCCAGTCACTGCGAAACTTGGCAATTGCCTCGGGTTCAAACCCGTCGAGCTCATAGGGCTGCGGTGAAATAGTGAAATTGGCATGGCCAAGTCGGTCAGACCACTCATCAGGCTCTTGCTCTTGCAGAATGGCAGGAAGGATAAGGGGGAGCTCGGCGCTGCTTGACATCTTGCGCAAAGACGAGACCGATGGACGGGTGCTCAAGGGCGGACGAGCGGACTGGGACGCCGGCAGAGGCGCAGGTGACAACGGAGCCTCCAGTGTTGGGCTGCGTTCGATTTTGGGTGACTGCAACGGTGACTCCCTGGGTGGCAACGCCAGAGCCTTGATCGCAAGCGGAGGTAGCAATGGGGTTGTTGCCATGGATCGATCGCGTTCCAAGTTGGAGTGATCCTCTGGTGTCAAATCAATGCCAAGTCCAGTTTCCGCGTCGGCCCCACGACCATAAAGAGACAGAGAAGTGGCTGATGAGATGGGTGGCATGGTCTCCAAAGATCCACTAGCTGGGTGGGAAACAGACGTGGACGACGAGTGGCTGCTTGGTGTTCCATGTGAGAGGACATTTTCCAGGCTCAGACCTGTTGTCGGCAAAGCCCTCAGAGTCGCACGCTTGCTTGTTTGCCAACGCCTGATGGTGGGCATTCGTGAGCCCAGTTTCGACGCCAATTCGGCAAAAACTGTCTCGGCGGCGTTGCGCTTCTTCCCGCTTCGACAAGTGTCTGGCATACATTCTCCGTCGCTGAGAAATCCCACGTCATAGTCAATGTCAAACTCGGAGACGAGGTCTCTTGGATATTCTGCTTCCACGCTATTGCGATGGCTACAAGCTTGATCGCCTACATGATGCCACAGTTAGTCTTGTTCTCATGTATTGAAAAGGGGCCCACATCCTGGAGTAATGAGGGCAAACAGAAAATGATAGAGGGTCGTACATAGGCAGCTATACAACCCAAAACTGTCTGTATCTGTTGACACACTGTCTGCGTCCTCGTCTCGATGCTGCATCGGCTCCTCCTCGACGTCTGTCAAATATCGTACGCTAGACATGGTGCTGGAGGCTAGAGATGGCGGATATGGGCATTCTGGCTGGGCCTGCATTGGCAGTTCCCATGACAGCTTTGAACTTGAAAACTGATGTGCAATATTTGGGGAGAATACTGGAGTGACGGGCGAGGTGATGTCAGAGGAAGACGAATTGGCCGTCGGATAGGCGCACGGGAGGTCCATCTGATCGTAATTCGTCGTCGTGATGAGTGATGGGTCTGCTGCTGATGTCTGTCGCTGTTGCACCAACTGCGGTAGAAGGAGTGGCTTAAGTTGACGCGACATTGCTGGCACAGCGTGGAGGCTGCGAGCCACAGCAATGACTGACAGTAGATTCGTGGGGAAACCGATTTATATGATATTCTGAGGTTGGTTGTGAAAATGAGAGAACAGGAAATAGGATCTGTGGTGGGCTGCCCGACGAGAAAAGGATATAATGACGGGTAAGGAGGCAGGGAGGCAGTGCAGAGACCAGTGCCAGGGATGTCTGGATGCTGGCAAGATGATAATAATGATTGGGGTCTTCTGGTGCTTGCTGACGATTCTGTGTGTTTGCTGGGTTCCAACGTCAGATATCAAGGTTGATTGGGAGCGGGCATGGGTCGATCAGGAACGGGGAGCGGGCATGAATGTTCTAATTGATTGAAGCTTTTTTTTTTTTTTCCGCCTCCTGCTCAAGCAAAATGTTCTCCAGCACAACAAGCCGGCATGCCCCACTAAGTGGGGCTGGTCAGGGTTGTCTCTAGTCTAGTCTGGCTCGTCCGAGTGGATACGACCTGCCTCCCTCCCGCGGGCCAGGCCAGGCCTCCTTGACGGCTCAGAAGAAAGATGGCACTGGGTGCTTGGGCGGGTGGCGGCGCATGCACGCTTCTAGCCGCTAGCTTATTTAGTCGAAAGGCGGCCGTGAACGGACTTGACGCCAGGGTTGGAGAAGCGGAAGAATGGGAAAAGCGGGCTCAACTAAGACCAGAAGAGTCGACCCGGCACCGGAATTTTGCTGCTTTCTGTCAAAAGTCTATCTGTCAAAAAGTCTAGTTGCTTTGTGATTCTTGTCGGCGCCCGTTGGTAGGCCGTGTTGGCAATGTTGTTTGTTCGCCCACAAAGAAAACTTGTAAGATGGGGTATGGTGTTCGAGAGCTTGGAGGCAGAGGCACAGACTCCTTGACGCTATGTGTATTTTTAGGGGTGGCCAGACGATGCTGTATATAGCTACAAAAGACAATGAATGGCACTGGCCATGTCTCTCCAGCTCTGGGCATTCGACGAGCCGGGAAGGCTGGACGCCCAACGCGCGCGATTGTCCGGGGGTGATGCAGTTCCACGTGTTGGCGTGAGGCGGTTGGGCGACAAGAAAAGTTGCTTCCTCACTCGCGATCCGAATGGCTGCCCTCTCGGCGTAGCAGTGGGCGGCAGCGGAATGGTTGCTGCCTGCATCCGTCCTTTTTTTTTCTATTTATTCTTTCTTTCTTTTCCCTTCCCTTTTTTTTTTGTCGTGGCAGTGACACCCTGACTATTGTTCGGTGGCGTCTGGTCGACGGACCTGACTCCTGATGCTGCCCTTAGTCAATTGAGAGTGCCTGGCCTGAACTGGAGAGGCATTTGGGTACTTGTCCTGCGTGTGTTGTGCCACAAACTTATTTTCGCTGCGTTTGCCGGAATCGGATGCAGCTCTCCACTGTACCAGTCCTCTCTTCTCTTCTGCCTTAACATATCCCCAAGCATCTCGCTCACTTTTGGGCCAGGCAGAAAGGTGGTGAGGAGCTGTGGGGGGCGGATGTGACGATATGCGGGCAGCGGCACGTGAGAATCAACGCCGAGGTACGGTGTCTGACGTGTTGCATTGCTTTTTGCCAGAGTAATCGTGGTGAACCTTTGACGAGCCGTTTATGTACTGTGATGCCAACAATCACTTGTCTTAGTCCACAGTAGGAACAGACCAGCGAATCAGGCAGTTCTGGGCTGCTCAGAAGCGGTGTCGACGTGCGACTACCCAATGTGGGCAATTATGTTATCCTTTTAGGGGGATGAGCTTTTTTTTCCCGTCTTCTTTTCTTTATTTTTTCTCCGGTCATCCCACCCTTGACCCGGACTGATAGAATCGATAGTTGGATACTCAGACGACTGATTGTTTATTCCCATCATGCAGCTCCAGTTGAGACGACTGTCGGTGTCGCAAGACGGACGGCCTTTGTGTTCTTCAAAGCCAAGTTGTGAGTGACTGCATCCGAATCGGCTGCAATTACCACCATCTTTGTCGCTCTTTTCTCTGATAAACGATAAGACGGTTCGCGTCGGGGGCCGGGAGCAGTCCTTAAGCTGAAGTAGAGTTGCAGTAAAACCAAAGATAGAAACTACTTACTTGCCTAAACATAACCTCGACAATGGGATGTCGACTTCTTTGCTGGATAAAGGGCCAGGCCAAGGGACTCTTGGTCGGCTGCAGTAGCTGATGAGAAGAAACAATGTTGCCATCGATAAGCACGCATAATCAATGACATTGGGGGGCTCCATAATCTCCTTTCAGACCTACCTCTGGGAAACTATCTTGGACCTGGTCCGCCCGAGGCTCCAGCACAGCAAGGCATGCACAGCCATCATCATGTCCAAGCCTGGCTGGCTCCTTGGCGTTTCTGACGAAGGCCGCAGCCCGGCGTCTGCATGGAAATCCTCCGGTGCATTTTCCGGCGGACAGTCTGTCTGCTTCGGCACATATGAAGTATTGTATGTATGTACAATGTAACTCACAAGGATAAACTGGCTCCAAGATTCGACAAAAATGTCAACAAGGTGTTGCGAGTGGAGGAATACGGAGAAGGACTGGAAACATCCGGACCATCCAATGTACCCCACCAGAAGAGCACCGGCAGCCACGCCGTGCTGCGCTCCTGCCCAGTTGAGATCATATGATGTCTAGCATCTACCCCTCTTCGCCCCACCGCTTGAGGTTCCAGCCGAAGATTCTAGTTGAATGATCAATTGACTCGATGCTCTCGATGCTGTCCTGAGACTCCGGATGGGCAGTCGCCATGATGCCTCAGCACCTCACTTTTTGGGAAGACTACTTATCATTCATCACTTATCGAAGAAGTCCGCATCTGTGCACGAGGTGGCATGGCAGAGCTAGCTTTTGTGCCTTTTGTGATTACAGATTACAGAGCATCCCGACAAGAGTCAATGCGGCAGTAGAAACTCCTGCTACAAGGAATACTCGAAGACCATCGCGGAGGATGATCAATCCCTGCCTGGACGACGTCATCTCAGATGACCACCACCACCCTCCATTCCGGATCGAGTGCGCAGGGGATGCTTGACTAGAATAAGGGGTCTCATCTTCGGCTTCTGTTCCCTCAACACAGAATCAGTAGTCCTAGCTCCTTGGAGGGGCAGCTCCAACCTCTCACAGTGACTGCTTTGGCTATGCTCGGAGCTTTAGTCGGATAGCTCAGTGGTGAGATGCGGCGTGGCTTGCCACTGAAGCGAAGAAGAAAAAAATCGGGTGAGCGGGTTGTCAAGCGAATCAGCTATCAGCGCTGGCCGAAGACGCGCGTTTTGCAACATGTTATGCTGACGCTGCAAACAGGGCCCCGTCTCGGTTGCATTTGGGCGTTATCGACATGGAGGGTTGCTGCGATTGACGCCTCTGCTATGCGTCATCCAGGAACCAATGCAGAGCATCTCAAGCCACTTGCGCAGTCAATAGATCATTCCCATCGAGCAGAAAGAAAAAAACAGGGTTGCATCACCGATCTCGTGTGGTTCAGTTTGCTTTCCAAAACGTCTTGTCGTTTTGATTTGGTTTCCTATGTCAGCTCACAAGCAGGTGAAGAATACATCTCCGTGACCCTGGATGGCATCAATAGCGTGTTGCTCAGTGTCCCATCAGCTACAGGAGCCGACTGCCTACGTTCCTCGAAATTGTTGGCTGTTTTATTCCGATAGCTCCGCGCGATTTCTCTAAATCATGACGCCGCGACAACCACAAGCAACTGACGGGGTACTACATAAAACATCAAACTACACACATTGTCCTATCACGCCCTGCTTCTCGCTGCGCGCCTGCCACGAAATAGCGAAAGGGTTTCAACACGCCACACATACATATGTACATATGTACATACATATGTATGTATTCGGAGCCGACAACTTGTGGAGTACGAATCTAATGCATGTGTGATTTTCGTTGCTCCGGCCTCCATACGGGCTCTAGACTCATCCTGATTGGTTTTATTTACTTACGAGGTTCTGCTCTGCAACTTCTGCTTCTCGCAGGTTGCGACTTGCACCATGTGTCATCAAGCAATCCGGAGTTCGGACTTTACAAGGCAGGGCCTGAGGGTCTTCAAAAACTGCAGTATGGAATAAGAACTGACAGCAGGCAATTGCGGTGCATAATCTCAATCAGTATTGGACACAATCCATATAGTGTTTAGCCAAGAACTAGTGTCCAGATCCAGTCCGTTTTGCTCATCAATAGCAGCTGTCACATGCCCTTGTTGGTAAGGGTGGTCTCCATGCTGATGACATGCACCAAGCACATGATGGGATGTTGCTGATGATGATACTGACCAGCGACAACTGCGGGGTCTGATGAAGAGGCCGCCAATATTCGTTATCTTCAGAGCTCTGCCCGGCCGAAAATTCCGTTTCATCTGCATCTACAACCTACAACGGTTCATCTTGCCATGACTAGAGTTGGTGATGGCTGCATGTCTCAAGGCCATGGTTGTATTTTCTGCAACATGTTCAATTTCGGGGAAGCATGACTGCGAAAGCCATGTAAACAGACGCCTAATACCAGCAGCCAGCGCGATTAACATCTGTACATATGTACTTGCTGGCGTTCGCTCTACCGTTTCGAGACATAAAGTAGCGTCCGAAAATGGCTGTCCAGCTCCTCGTCGGACCGAACAGATCTCTTGCCTCTCGTGCATGCTTGCCGTCTATGATGGCGGCTGTCATTGGCAAATCCAACTCAAGTGATACCGAGGAGATTACTCACCGGATGGGCTGGGACACTATTTGGCTGCGGACGGCTTACTCTTGAAGGTTGAATGCCCAACAAAAAAAACTCAGCAATACTTGCGCCTGCTTGGCATTGCCTTTGCCGCTAAGCTGGAGCTTTCCTTGTGGAACCTAGCATCGAAAACTGTCTTGCGAATATCTCGGCTCGGAGGGCTTGCACAACCCTCATGAGACGGCGGGGAGGGGGGCCACGCTTTCATTCATGAGATTGCATGGCATGCGAGATTGACTTTTCTTGTCACCTCTCAGTTGCGTTATGGTATGTGTGTGCTTGTGTGTTTGTGTACACCTGGATCTGGATCTCTCGGGCATGGAATACGTCAAATCTCTTCTGACAGGCGACGACACCAAATTCCATCAGCGGCGACTTTCGAGCACCTGATTCAGGCAACACGTGGTTGCGCTGGAACAGGACTCAAGAGTCAGTAGGCCCTCCATGGGCCAATGTGAATCTGCATCAACAATGCTGTTTCGTGCTTGGATTTTTCGACAAAGTGAGATGGATGTGGTCAGAACTCAGGATCCAGGGCATTCGATTTTCGAGGGATTATGGCTCCCTCTTATCCGTGCTGTGCCTTGCAGTAGCTTTGTTCGTTCCCACCCTCCCTCGTCGCCTATTGACCGCTTTGAGCGATAAGTATACATGATCCACGGCGGCAGAGAGGTGACAGACGATAGACTGGGAAAGAAAGAAAAGAAAATGAAACGGAAAGAGAGAAGGATAAAAAACGTGGTTCGATGTGTGACCTGCTGCGCGCACCGTCTCGGCTCCAACCAGCTCTGGAGACATGATTGATCTGGGGCCTCGTCCCTCAGACCGGCTGCATCGCAAGTTGGTTATTCGTTCGTCCTATATCGTTGCGTTGCCTTTTGCTGCGAACTCTTTGTTACGACCATGGTTGAGGTGGGAAAAAAAATGTGAATGCTCGCGTAGCACATTTCTATCTTTGCCCCCTTTTGGGTGCTTGGGATGAACTATTCAACCGCAATTGGCCTTCTCCTGCGAACTTGGAACCTTAATGGGAATCCTCATCATGTGTCTGGCCAAGGACGGCACTCAGCAGAGATGTTGGTGGGGGGAGCCGTTCAAATTTTGGGCAACGCATTGCATTGACTTGAACGACCCTAAACGGCGCAGGCGATAGATGACAAAGGCTATCTTTATTCCTCATTTGATCTGTTCCGTGGTCTCCTGATCATTATCCTCTTCTGGTCATGTCAAGTCATCTGTCTTTTTGAATGCCGCAGAAAAAGATGGACTTTCGTGGATTATTCACCATCTTGTTTCTAGGGATGACTCTCGTCTCCTCTGCTAGGCAGGTCCATATCACACACAGCCCCAACATCCGAGTTGGCTCTGTATAACCGTCGCATCAAAACAACACCGCACCAGGAAAAAAGTCAAAGAGACAGATGAATCGCCGCGGCACTTTTTTGGCCCCAAGCTCCAAGCCTCAAAAAGCTGACTGATTCCTCGGACCCTGTAAATTGTACCATCAACCTTCCTGATTTGCACCGGAATTATCTTGCCAATTCAGTATTGATTTCCTTTTCCGAGCCTGACGCCAGGTCGACCCAACTCCGCGGCAAGGTGACACAATTTCCATCACTGGTTTTCATTGCCGGGCATTCTGGCTGTCCATCTACCTCTGTACTGAGAAAGAATGCAGACTCGAGCGCGAGGAGGGCATCTTCTTGCCTTTTCCATCTGCCGCGATGCGTGCCCCAGACCCCGAGTAGCAGATCCTGCGTGACAAACTCCATTTTTCTCCCCGCATTTGTCCAGCAGCACATGGGGAGGACTTGTCGAATCGTAGTGAGAGATGGGGCGATTGACGTTGGGGTTGGATGTAAGTACAGGCATACGCATACATGCATACACATATATGTACATATGTATGTTTGTCCGTGAAGACTGCACATGTGATGTAGCGGCGTCATGCCCGTACGGGTGAGCACAGCCGACTACATTTGTTTATACATCAAATCTGTCTGATGTGCTGTTTTTGCATACATGTACATATGTATATGTATGTATGTGTATGTGTGTATGCGTATGTGGGTATGTGTATGTGTGTATGTGTACATGTATGTGCATTCGGACAAGCCAAGTAGGTCACCTTCCCATGACCGGGCATAATTGCATTGTTCACGGGCACGAGCATTGAGTTTCGGGCATGAATGAATTGATTCTGTCATAGACTATCTACATGTGTATATGCATGCATGTTCCAGACAACAATGTCACGGTTTGGGTTACGGGAGAAAAAGCGGTCTTGACGGTGACCCCCCCCCCCCCCCTTGTTCTATCTTTTCCTTCCGCCTTTCCTTCGTTTCCCCGTTATTTTTAATTATTCTTATTTCATATCTTGTACTATCTAGATGAATCAGTTATTTTTCTCATTTAACCAAAAAGAATGGTCTATACAAGGTATCTAGAATACTCCTTCATCCCCACCGCCCACTGCTTACAGTCCATGCGCATGTCCGTCCCTTCAAGCGGTCTGGTCATCATGACCATTCAGACAACATACATGGGAGTCACGGCAGCGTGTGTCTCTCTCTCGCACCGCAGACCGTTACAGGCATGATCCTTTTAATAGACAACCAAACAAAGTCCAGGAATTTGCATCTCCGGAGGACCTTGCCACTCTATTATAAATTTTGCGAGCTCTTTCTTGTATGCATATATGTATGTATATATATACACGTATATGTAGAAGAAACAACAAATAGCAACAAAGGAAAAAGGAAAGCTCCAAGTTGATCTTCAGGAATGTGGAACCCTCCATCCCAGAATTATGGCATGAAAAAAAGGGCAGTGCCAATCCCCCACCAAGCCCGAGCAGTCGTTAGATCTCTCTGTTTTTAATACCGTCCCTGAGTTGTATCGTGTCTCCTTGGTGCTGCTATATCTAATCTCTCCTTTCTCCACCACTGGCATTTATCTGCCCATGCGGGAAGGGCATTCCAGGACCGTAACCACAGAATCAGGACTCTAAGATATGCGCCTCTGGGAAAGCATTGATGCTGAATGCCACGCGTGCAGACTTGGACTTGCAGAGTCCATTTATGATGTTTCGATCGAGAGAGGTGTTGCTGCTGCGTGGGATATAGATTCTGTGGCTACAATGATTGTGTATCCTTGTTTGTGTTTGTCGCTCTGGGGCGGCACTATAAGCAAGAGAACTTGTTCGCGGAAGTGAGTTCCTGGTCTGTTTGACAGAATCATAGTTGTAAAAGTACAACTATATTAAATTCTATAGATTGTAACGTCATGGGAAGTGTTACTCTGTCTCATAAACGGCCACGGAAGTGGAAGCCGGACATTTACTTTACGCAGACACACTGAAGACCATGAGCCCTCCAATCTTGCCTTTTAACGGTATTATTTATTTCCCTCTCTCTCTTTCCACATCAAGTAAACTCTTGTAGTCTTCTTACGAGCCCAGGATAAATAAACTAGAGTTTTGCGTCACACCAAAGTGATTGGAGTGCCGCTCAGTCGTTTATGGAAATCAGGTCTTGCCGCCATGACATTACTACCGCGTTCAAATGTCCATCATTACAGGAATTATTAATCCTCGTGAACAACGTAGCAAGAACTGTAACAAAACATACAATTATACCGAATTGTATGAGATTATTCCAGAGCTCTCTACACTTGGCCTATAACGATTTTTACTTCTACCCTTTCTTTTGCTGTCCGTATTTGGGAAAATCTACCTTTTTTTTTCTTTTCGGGGGCCAAGGACGCATCACCACCACTATTGGGTCGTGGCTAGGTTTGTAAGTACCACGCAGCAAGCCATACCCCGTGAGTGAACGTCGCGCACTTTGTGGAGCAAGGCTAAGAAAGGCTTTCAAGCTTCAATCACGACATGGCATCATCTGTAGCACGTACGATGTTTGCAACGTTTTCCCTCATCGTGACCTCTGATCAACACGTGCGTTTGGTTCCCCTGCTCAAGAAGAGCAGATCTGTTTCTCCAGCACCTTAAACGTCAGGTTCTGCCGCTCCAAATAATTACATCAGCTTGCCCGTGCTTAATCCTGCCCCCCATACCGACACCCAGGTAGGACCCTTGAGCCACGGACGTGCTCTTTAAAAGGCACACCTGGTCTAGTGTATTTGTACGTCCTTTCTGCAGATATGGCGACGCCTATGTACTTATCTACTCACTTTTTGATCAGCTGTTAGATGGAATCAGAAGATTTTAACAAAGTTGAAGAAATAGGGGTAGTTGTAGAGGTTAGCTTTCTCGGCATCAAGGATACTTTTGCGAAATCACAACAACAAATGCATTTCTACGCATCCCGAAGAAAAAGGCTATACGTATTGGTTAGCATCATCATGGCCATTCTGAGTTTAGGCAACGAAGGAAAACAAATATGTGTTTTAACCAAGCCGTACCAAGACCTTCGGCAAGGTTCTGGCCATGGACACCCATTTCCGTCTGGATCCATCCGTAGAATAGGATGGATGATAGAGCACACTACGCCGGGAAATCCCTCGGATAGCCAATCCCCAAGGCCATCAGATGCTCTCGAGACAACGTAGTCGAACCACTTGCGTGGTCGAGAGGGAAATGCCCAGATCCGGTGCAGCGGTCGCCAGTGCGATTTCGACAGATGGCAGTGGCAAAGTAGCATAGGATGGGCTTTTCCATAATGCTTTCTCTGCCTTCTTTTGCTTCTTTCTGTCTTCTCGTTCTACTTTCTTTTTCCTCTTATATTGAACACGAGAAAAGTATTAAAGCCGGCAGTCGAAACGGATCGTATACCTGTTCACTATTACGTGTTGGCATGTACGCCTCATGATCTGTGCGTGACCAGCGCCGCCTCATCTTGCTCGATACTCATGTAAAGCGAATACTTTATGCGAATCAGCTGAGAATCTTGCGTATCGGCTCGGATAGTCCAGGCCTCTCACATCGAGCCTTGGATCAGCAAGAACGACTAGTCTGACAAAGTCTGGTAGGTGTTGTCGCATGCAGATGCAGTTCCTTTATCGGCAGTTCAATCTCAGAGCTTGCCTGAATATCCTGGTCGTTGCTTGTAATGTACATGAAGGGATCCCGTGTCTGGAGAGCGTTTTGTGCTTGACCGGGCCGGTGGAGGGAAGGGGGATGAGATGGCTTCACGGAACTTGGGACTTTTGCACACACATACATACATATGTACGTACGTCCATATATATATGTGTATATGAGCATGTGTTAAGTGCTAGGTATGTTCCCCGCCCTGTTGCTGAACCTGATTGTTCCTAACCTCAACGGGAAGCGTGCTTTGATGCCGCGTAAAGGCTGAGTGAAATGCCTTCCGGGGTTGAAAAACGCTCGGTTGGATGTGGCCTACCCATTAATGTCAGACAGACTTCTTCTAGGTGTGAGAAGTTGTGTCCATAACCTTACACCACGTGGGATGTAGCATAGATTTTCCTGAAGAAGGAAGAACGAGTAAACAACGAGACCTGGATCTGTAATCAACTCAACCAACGGTCCATCCTGCTGATGCTCTCCCAGCCATGAACTTCGCAGGTCCGATTCCTGAGAGCAACTCGTCCGTGCCAGGCCAACAACGTAGGGAACAATCCTGAAACACAGGCATTGCCAACTAGTTTCCCAAGTCACACCCACACGAGAAGGCATACAAACCCCGCTCTCGTGTACAATCAAACCCTCAACCACGACACCTTATCCTACGGTGCCCCAATCGCCCCACGAGACACCTACTTGTGGCCCAACGCTCGCGTTCATGGACGGCAACGGATTCGATATGCCAGGACATGGATGGAAGCATTAACTTGCCCGCTTGATCAGTCCCCGAAGTGGGATCGAAAAGAAAAGGAATTATCCATGCCACCTTTCAACGGCGTGGCAGCAGCATCCTTGGTTGCACCTCCGGCTACGTCTTTCAATGTTCCCCGCCAATACAAACAACAAGTACACATACGTACATATGCACTTATGCGTGTGCTGTGCTCTCAAGAGCACTAAAGGCAATAGACCAAATACCACTCGCAAAATGTTTTTCCATGACCCCAAAATGAGGTCACAATCGGCATACTGGCTTCTCCTACATCGTCCATGCCATTCATACAAGGTTTGCGCCAAAAACGGCCTACGGGAAACGGCTTTTTAGGCAGAGTAGGGCCATTACGGCAGGGAAAGGGGGGACGCGGGGGATGGCATCGGTCGAGGGCGACGGGCAAACATACGATTTGAAAACCTGGGCTGCGTTATGGACCTAAACGAGCAGGCCAGACTAGAACCAGGTAGGTGGGTAGGAGGAGGGAGGATATACGGGGCAGCAGGGCAGCATTCCAGCATGAAATGGGGGCGTTTCTGTTTCATGGTAACCTCTGCGTGGGAGAGGGGGGGGGAATAAACTTGGGGCAGGGTAAAAGGGATTCTTGGGGAGGGCAGGCAGCAGAAGAGAAAGGGGGGCCATCAGAAACCAAATTGGCCGACACGTGTGATGGAGTTGAATCGAGGAGATGTACTTGTACACACGTACACGTACAGAATTGACGTCGTGGATGCTGTTCACTTGGGCGACTCGGAAGTCGGATCGATTTCATGCATTTATTTGCGTGCATCTTGCATCTGTACAGCCTCGGCGTCGGCGTCGGCTCCGGTCCAGCAGCGATTCATGCCGGCCAGTCGGCCGTAAATTGTAACAGAAGGGGATGCGATACTGACGAGATGCTCGCCTGGCGCGTCAAACATGGAGGACGGTATTCAGGGATCAACGTTGATGCAAGGCTGGCTCTGCGTGTGGGAATAACGGACGAGCAGTATTTTCTTTTGCTCCAAAAGGGAGAGACTTGGCATACATTACAATGCCTACATATGTATGTATGTATGTTTGTATGTATACACGCCGGCACTGGATCGGAATTCTGCAGAGGAGCACCAGCCATGATGGCCTCTTGTGCATACACTGGCGATGGGCATCGACCTGTCAAGGAAGAACATCAACTTCCCGAATCCAGCGTCTCGTTTTCGCAAAAAAAGCGCTCTAGAGGGAACCATGTCCGGGACCAAGTCTTGTCGTCAGCCTTTGACTGGCATGCTTGGGATGGAGTCGTGGAGGGGCAAAAACAAAAACACAAACAAAAAACCACATCGTGCCACGACGCTGAGGTGACATTTCCAAGCGTGGCATGGAAAAAGGATTTGGAGGGTAAAAAAAAAGAAAAAAAAAAAAAAAAAAAGTGCAAGTGTGCATTGGGACGCAAGAGTGGGCACAAGCTACTCCGTCAGGTCGTATGTTTTTTTCTCTGTCTGGTCATGATGAAATGAGTTTGTTTTGGAACGTTCTGCTGGTGCGCAAACTATCAGACGGCCATCATGCCATGCCAGTGTCCATTTTGTTTGTCATGGACTTGCTCTTGTGTTTTGTTTTGTGTGCTCGCTGCTCGCCGCTGGGTATCATCCGGGAGGAGCACCACGAGTTCATGGCCATGACTGCGACCATGAGGCAGAGTAAAGTGAAGGAAGTGAATGTAACGGACTGCATTTTCGACCTCGTCACACCGGCACTGAGCAGATCCGTGTCGCGTTTCCGTGTGGCTGCTGTCTTGCCGTGGGCTGAGCAGGATCCGAGACATGAAGACGTGGACATGTGTGCATACTACCTTAAGTACCTTGGGTATTTTATGTTGCTCCTCGAACAGGACCCGATGCCGTCATGGCCGTCATTGCGATGGTGACGACGAGATAGACCAGAGATCAAGGGGGGGGGGGCCAGATGGGGTGGTTTTTTTTTTTTCTATTTTCCTTTTTTTAGCAAAAGGAGAATGGAATGTTTCTTGATCGGCGGATTCTGGATTCTGGCTAAACTGGCTTTGTTTCGCGTCGTGCCGCAGACTGGTTCATCCGCCCTTGTGTCCGTCCGTCTTGCGTTTTGCATCAACCTTTAAAATAGAAAATAGAAAATAGAAAATAGAAAATAGAAAATAGAAAATAGAAAATAGACAGACGGACCCATGCCACCCGTCGTCCAACCCACCTCCAATGCTGTCCGACACGCGCCCATCCCTTTGACAGTCAATCATATGCATGCAGTATATATGTATATTATTATATACATACACGCATATATGTTCGAGCCTGCGTACCTATTTATTTAACATCGTCAACTGCAGCACAAGACTGCACGACACGCCGCCGCACCTCTCTTGCATCTCTCCTTCCCGGACGTCTTGCACCACTTCTCTAGGCGACGAATCGCATCGACCATCAACTGCATACGTCAAACATATCCATGGCTTTGAAGCGCCACCAGAAAGACCCGGCCCTGCAGATGCAGCACATGCAGCGTGGGCAAGCAGCTTGTCGACGCTCATCCTCGGCGTCGTCCACCTCGTCTACCTCGTCCGCCTGCTCCTGGGCATCCTCGTCATCACGCGATGCCGAAGCCTCCATTCCCACCCCATTTCGTCCATCATCCTGGCGCTTCCTGACGTCGTCGAAGCGACACACAAACACAGACACAGGCAGAGCGAGCCGCACCTGCCAAGGCATGAGCACCCAAGACAGGCGCGAGCTCTGGCGGTGCATGCTCCAACTGCAGCGGCAGTATGGGTGCTACAACTCAACGAGGATCGATCTGGCGGTCAATGCAGGCGACGCGGCGCTCGATCTGATGCGTAAGTGTGCAGGTGGCGCGGCCTTGTTTTCGTTTCTTTTTCGTGCCCTTTCTTTCTTTCTTCCTTTCTTACTTTTCGTTCCCTTTTTTTTTCGTGCGCTTTTTTTTTTTTCATGCCTTTGCTTTGCTCGGTTGGTCGTGTCGTCATGGCCAATGCACATGAGCGGCTGTCCGTCTGTGGTTCGCCGAACGAGGGGTGGAACCTGGTGTCCACGGCCCACTACTGCCAACTGCCAACTGCAACTGCCCGTTCCCGGCAGCTGCCATCTGTCAAGTGGGGCCAAGCTCCATGCTCGTGGCAGCGCGGAGCCGGGAGGCCAGCTGCACAGCATACAACATGCAATGCACAGAATCAAAATGCAAATCGCAACATGCAAAAATTCAAGATCCAAAATCCAATTTCTAGCCTTTTACGCTCAGAATCCAAAGATTCTGTACAATTGAGGGTTATTTGTCCACCGCTTAGCTAACACAAGCCGTCTCCAAAAATCAGCCAACCCCTTCATCATCGACACCCTCAACGACTCCCTCATCGACCTACCCACCCAGGGCTGGGCCACCCTGAACCGCTGCCTCAGAAATAGAAAGCAGTCTGCGCCGAAGTTGGAACCTTCCAAAACAACAAAGCCTTGGCCGAGATTCTGGGCCCATTCCTGAGCTGTGGCGGCTGGTGCGGCGCTTTGTTGATGCGACCAGTCCGTGGACGTGGTTTGGCCCTAATGATAGTAATGAACGTCAGTTCTCGGAGGTCCTGGTATCATCCGTGTCCTTTCCTCCTATTGTATTTGCTTGTTATTTTAGTCTTGTCATAGCTATTAGCGATACCCTCTGAGAATGCATTACTATGTTTCTATGTTTTGCCTTGGCCCGTCCCATGTGCCGATCTGACAATTGGGACAGCACAGTACAGACAGTGCTGCAGTGCCACAAGTGACAACATTTCGACAACAGTCAATCCAATATACTGGCCACTTCACTTATTCTAGTATTACTGTGCCAGTGTCTCACTATTGTGGGCAGGCCACGGTATGGTACATGCTAACGAGTATACGCGCCCACCACGAGCCTCGACACACATCGGCTGCACTGCATATCAATGAGGCTCAATAACTCAAATGGGAGATCTAAGCGGCTGATGCTTTTACCGCCTCCGCCTCCCGTGGCTACTCTTTGTCAACAACTTGGATAACAAGGCGTCTCTAGCGGGGGAATGCTCGGTGCTCACACGGATGGGCATGAACATGTACCTACATTACTGTTGCGAGGGATATATACATACACACACACGCACATACAGTCGTAGGTGATTTCCGAAACATTTTGCACCGAAATTGTGTGGCGAAATGTTCGGAGTTACCTTTGCTGACTGTATATGTATATTTATAGACAAATAATAAGACATCGCAGACAATTATTCGGCATCATTGACGGAGAAGAATCTCTGTGGGCAGACCTTTACGTCGCCAGACACTAGACCAAAACTCAATCTAAATCACCAGCAGCTGACTTGCGACACTGGATTCATTGATCCAGTCCGGTGCCAGGGTCTTGCCTACAAGGTGTTCTTTATTGAATCATGTCTTGCTGTATCTGCGCTGGGAATAGCCTGATGGGTACTGTTTCATATGGGGAGGTGGAAAGAAAGAAGAACAGAAAGGGAATAGAAACAGAAGGATCGAACATAAAGGATACAAGAGAGGATACGAGATAGGACGGAAGAAAATATGATAAAAACAACACATCCACATCATCCAGACATTAACTGCACAAAAATGGATGTCATCATGTCCCATTAATTAGTGCATTAGACCTCCTATATATCCAGTGCAGCACCATATTTCTCCTCGTCGGCGCAAAAGCCCGCGACGAGACACGGACAAAATGAATGATAAAAGCCATGGTCAGGCTGCATACAGTATATCGAACGCCGTAAGCAACTGCAGACATTTTAATGTGCAGTCTCGCGGCTCAAGCAGTGATCGTGCCGTCCTGCTGTCCGGCTTCGTCTACCACCTCTGGCTGGGTAGACATGCTATTTCGCCGATGTTTGTCGAAATAGATCGATCTATTTAGTTACTATTGCATAAAATTTTTGTTCTTGTCTTTTTTAATGTGTTTTTTATCTTTTCTATACCATATTATTGTTAAAGTTTTATTTATTCTTGTTTTACTTGTTTCTTTCCTTTGTTTTACTACCATTATGTCTTACGATTTCCATCTTCTTTAATATATTTCTATTCTTCCTCTTTTATTCACTTATTCACTTCGTTTCTCTCTCTCAATCCTCACAAACCTCTTCTTCTCAGCGCTGCCCCCGACGCCAGGCCCTTTGTTTCATCTCGAAAACACCCTATCTAGCAAAAGAACCACTAAACACTTGCGTTTATCAACGCCCATGGCTTTTCTGTCTCTCTCTCTCTCTCTCTCTCTCTCTCTCTTTTGTTTCTGTGTGTGCCCGAAGGGATATTTGAACGCCTTATAGGAGGTTCAGCTCTCAATGAACGGCCACAGAAGAGGGACAGGGCGTCTTCTTTTCAAAATTACACTGCGTGTTTTGCATGACAGAGCCGTACGTTGAAATGAGATGAACAAGATAATTCCCTTTTACCCTACTCCCTCGGCGGATGGGCAGCTGGCTGATTGTTTGTCCCTGTAAATTTGCGTCGCTGCGTGGTGACAAATTTCCGGTACAGTGAAGTAGGTGTCGCTCACGGATGCGGGCTTTTGGAAGTTCGGACCACGGCCGCGGTGACGATGAGTGAGGGCGGGAAACGGATTGTGCTAGATCAAACTAGGTCCCTCTCCAGCCGTCCTTGACAAGATTGTCAATTTCTCTCTCGTCTACGTGGTGACTTGAGGGCGCAGCAGGGAGCATTTATGGGGAGTATCTGTGTCGGGACGTTGCTTGTATCGTGACATTCTGTCAAGTTTGCCGTCCGCAACTACAGCATATGTCGAAATAGAGCTAAACTTCAAGTCTGGTCAATATGGAGGGCATGTATGCTTTGGCACCTCAGTCCAGCAGTTTGAACATGGCCATCCTAGAACCCATCGTCGTGCTCGTTCAGACATTCTCCCCCTTGGCTGCGAAAGCAGCTTTCTTGCCCCAACTTGAACGCCTTAAGTATTTCTCTCGCCGAGCATGTCTCATGAACTGCAGTCTGTAATTCTTGCTTCTCTTTTGTAGGCCTCGATTAAGGAGTAGCAAAGATGTTTGAGGGAAGGAAAACTCTACATTCTTTACCTCGGGGGAAAATGGGAATGAGGAGATGAAGGAATTTACTGATTCCTGCGACATTTTACGATGCCATTTAGGAACTCTGCGCCTCTGCGCATAATTTCTAGCCCCCATCGCAGTCTTATATCAGAATTCATATCTTCCCACTGGAGCCAGTCACCAACATCACATGAGGATGACGCTGGCTAAAACCTTACGCACTGAAACACCAACGCACGTAACCTTTTACATAATACATGATGTTCACATGAAAGACATCTCATCTCGCGAGTTGAGCAGTCCAAGAACCATCTGGCAGATTTACCCATGCAGAAACACATCCCAAGCTCCAAGCAGCCTGTAATTTCTCTGACGGGCGTTTCCAACCAACCAACACTATGTAATTGGCTTGTTACCTGACGGGCGTTTCTTTTTTTGCACATCTCGCGCATAATCAAACCATTGCAAGGACCTAGCCTATTAGTCTAGGTCTGATATGACAGCAGTTTCTCTTTCACTGTAGAACACCCCGTCTTTCACCGACACGCAAACTGCTCGGGTAGGACTTGAACTACCTCCTCCCACGGCGATTGACTTTCCCCGTCCGCACCAATCCCCCGTGGAAATTCTTTCAACGCGCGGCGTTGCTCTCTTGAAGACGCATCAAATAAGACGTCGCAGCAGTAGTATAGCTTGTGCCGCATTTCACGCTATACGATGTATTTCATTTTTTTTTCTTTGTTCTGTGGTCCCGCGGCGACGAGTCCTGACGAGTAACTCGTGCTGAAGATGTTTATTGTGGGCGTCTACCACGGGGTTCCAATGACTTAGGGGTTATACTTTTGTGGAAGTGACGTTCTTGGCTATATAAGGCATAAGATGTGTTGTTTTGAGCCACCAAGGGAGTTAA
Organism: Claviceps digitariae; assembly: GCA_018360205.1. Classification (NCBI taxonomy): domain Eukaryota; kingdom Fungi; phylum Ascomycota; class Sordariomycetes; order Hypocreales; family Clavicipitaceae; genus Claviceps; species Claviceps digitariae. Next base: position 2,827 of record SRPT01000481.1, on the reverse strand, counting down.
GCCGGCCCCTATCTCACAGTTCAGTTACTGCGTCGGCATAGGTTGGGTCCGTGATGCAGACGGATAATGTGAGCCGTCCTAGATGGATGGTGAGGATGGGACTGGTGAGCAGCAGCTCAGCTCCGGCATCGAGATGGACGCATGTTTCGGAACTGGCTCGTCCGTCTCGAGGGTGGTTCCGGACGAGCGGCTTGACGGTACGAGACTTTGTCGGGGAAGCAGCAGCAGCAGCAAGGGGACAACATGTTCCAGGCGAATAAATGACCGAACGAGCTGGGGTTCAGCTAACGATGAATAGCTTCCGTGAACAGTGATTGTGAACGGGCATGACTGCATCAGAATGAGCCATAGCCCTGGATGTCACTGGCGTCTTGGGTACTGTGGTTTGCATCAGTCCCAAGTTTTCCATGTTCATCCCATGACATCAATCGGCCGTAGCATACATATTAGCATGAGGGACATAATGGAGGCGTCGAATCACAATCGACGACCTTTTGTTCGAAGAGTCCTTGATTCGTCCAAATGTCCAGATCGCCTTCCAAAGTCTGATTCTGAGTGAAGCGGCCGGACAGCTCCCACGGCAAGTCTGACCCCCTGGTTCATATAAATTCCGTCAGACACTTTCTCCCTTGCTTGTTTCGTGATTATTGGGCTTGGCTGGGCGACACGAGATTGATTGTGAGAATAGATTTGTAGCCTACTTCCCGAAGTCTAGGAGCTGGGAGGAAACGGATCTTCCCCGCGTTAGACTAACGTCGATATGGGTAAATCAAGACATGTTGAAAACGTACCGTACATGGCATATTCATTGTAGGCTCGATGGTCCAACAACTTGTCTATACCAAATGTGGCAAGACTTTCCCATCAACGTAGAACCTTTTAGTAGTGCTAGCTATTCTTTTGTAAGCTGAGGCGGGATCAGTCGAGCCTCACCATGTCCTCGCCTGTAGTCGTAGCCACACCCAGTCAATCACACGTGCCCTATTCATTCGCCTTGCTCGAATCCAAGGCCAATAATGAGCCCCAATAGGGCCATAACGGAGCTAAACATGTCAATCACAAGAGCTTGACATTGTGCGTCAATGTTCCCGGTCCGGTAAGCATTTTCAGAACAAAATTTCCATCTTGAAGTCGAAAAACATTCCCCGAAAAGTACTGGCGTTAAGCAGAGTCAGGAATGAAGCAATGACCAAGTAGTACGTAAAATCTCACAACGAAGCATCTGCCGCATCTGCCGGCGCGGCTTCCGCTCATGCCCACGGCCACACCACGGACCAGATGGCACGTTACGACCGTGGCATCGGCCCATGACAGCGCAGAGACAGTGCAGGAGGCAGCGGACTGGACATGAAGCCAATCTTGGAGGAGAAGACAATGAAAAGATGAGGCTGTATATGGCGACGACTTTATCGGACATGATGGATGTTGGTTCTTGGTGCGGATGAGAGATGTGAGGTGCTCAGACGGGGCACCTAGGACTGAGTATAAGCCGGTGATGGCGATGATTGTGCGATAGTTTTAGTTGGTGTCCATGAGATAGGGTAAATGGAGACCAAGACGAATGAGATGGTCTGGGACAATGTAGGGCTCTTTTTACCATGCCATACCGCGCCGACGAGAGACAAGCCGATGCACAGCACGGTTCTTAGATGCCCATGCACAATGGAGATGGACTCGAGAACGGTGTCAACGTGGAAGCACTCGCCGTGGCTGGTGTAGAGCAAGTCTGCGAGGGCGGATGGTAGTTGTTTGGTCATGGGCATGCACACATCATGATTAGGAAGCTTGCGGCGCAGAGAGATGGCGAAACTGAGATGAGGCGAGTGTAAGTCAGTCTAGTAAGTATCAGACGATGCCATTGCCGCGACCGTGAGCCTACCCTGCACCTAGAGGTAGAACCGGCGGCAGACAGAGAGAGCGTTTGGATATAAAACCCGTGGGCCTGTCGAGTTCTTGAACTTGGTACGTGTGAAATTCATGTACAACCCATGTGTGTGTAAGGACTACGAACATGGATAGATATCCGGTTCCATTCACAGGTCACCCCACATTCAGGAACATGAGAGCATCTCCAATATCATAAACTGCTTCGATCAAGCCAAGAGCATGTTTTCTGAGCGTGTCACGCGCGGTGACTGAATGACACTTTGAGTCAAGAGTGACTGTCTGTCTTGCCGATGACTTGTCCGTATTCCTTCAGTTGACAACACCAACCCGATGTTTCTTTCATTTCCATTTTCCATTCAGGGAGTGATTTGTCACGTAATAAATCAAGCAAGGGCACGCACTGCATCTCAAACACATATGCACATACATACTTACATACTACATACATATGTATGTACGTACCTACTTAGGTACGTATGCATATTTGAAAGCACCGCAAGTGCATCTCCCAACAAATCCCAAGACCCTCTACCCTGCAGTCGCAAGCAAACCCCGTCACAGCCAACCCCTAAAATGAAATATAGAAGAAAAAGCAATAAGAAAGCAATTTACTGTGGGTGCCGCGAGTCCGAGACCGGTGACTGGGTAGAGTGGTACTGTGGCGGCAATAGATGACTCAGTCATGCAGCTCTTCCATCGAGGGTGTTGGTGACATCACCGTACCGTACCGCCAGCACGGAGTGCCTCGTCGGCCGTAGCGCGGCGTCAAACAAGAAGGACCGGGATAAAAAAGAAAAAGAAAAGAAAAGAAAAAGAAAAAGGGGACCACACCAAAGACGAGGACCGGAGCAACGTCCGAAGGAGACCCCGAAGGAGATTTCTGGGCTCGGCGGTTGGGGGGGGGGGGGGGGGGGGGGGGGGGGGGGGGGGGGGGGGGGGG
>SRPT01000480.1:0-24376 GCA_018360205.1 Claviceps digitariae | reverse complement strand
ATATACATATACATATACATATACATATACATATACATATACATATACATATACATATACATATACATATACATATACATATACATATACATATACATATATATATGCATATATACTTGATGGTGCAGGTAGGGCATAGATATACAAGATATAGTCTATCTTTAAAAGTACACGGTAGATCATATATACGTACCAAAGCGCGCACGGATAAACACTCCAAGGAGAGACAGTACTTCCGAACAATTCGCCCAGTAATGTAATTCTGGTGCAACATGGGAATTACCCACGACCGACTGTATGTACTATGCCACTTCTTTTTTTTTTTTAGTTTTACGTTTTTTAGTTTTACTCGTTTATTTTATTAGTTTAGTTTGGTTCAGGTTGAAATTCCGCTTACATGCCATGTCCTGGAGTATCAGGTTGATAAGTGGGTAGGTACTAGGTACTAGGTACTAGATATTAAGTACTAGGTATGGGAGTGCCGATACCCGGCGTCGGAACCCATGACGGCATCTATCGGCACGTCTGTTCCGTACGTCGCTTACCCGGCTGGCAGATGCCGGGCAGGTGGCGTGTGTGTGTGCCAACATGAATTAACTACGAGTTATGGCGTCCCTCACTGCCGGAATGATGGCGCGGACCCAAGTGGTATCCAGAGTGAAAAGCATTCTCGTGAAGCATTCTCGAGCCATTCTACTGTCTAGTGTACCATACATTATATTAATGTTCCTTTAGCGTCAATAATGCATGTTTCGACTTGGTCGACTCAACCCTCCCGTGTGTCATGACCAGAAGAAATAATGCTCGTTGTCAAACCACTCAGGTCTCCATTCCCGACACCCTCCTCGACGTCTCCCTGTTTGCCTTGTCTTCTGTGGTTCGCACTCAATTCGGCAAGTTTTACCGTATATTCCGGCTTGGTCTCCGTCTCAATTGTTGTTGTGACCATGACACCTCCGTGATTGGCCTGCATAGTACTTGGTGATTGATCCCCCAGCCTCGACACTCTCGACGGCGGTGCTAAAACAAAGTCTCTTAATGTAGAAGACGTTGGCGAAGTTCCAGCGCCAGAATTCAGACCTCTGGAAGAGCTCGGCCCTTGGCTGTCTCGTCCATTGTACGCTCCTGTACTTGAAGCGACCCTCGATGTGCCCGCATTGTCCTTTGACGTCACCCATTGGATGATGACTGCGGAGAATAAAACTGGAAATCTGATATCAGCCACGTCGGTTTGGGCTGTAGTATATCTTCATCCCAAAATTGCCCCCGATTTCTGAGACGACTCACTATCGCAGTTGCAACATATCAGGCACACCCACCCTGGTTCACCATCAAGGGACATGAGAACCGATAGATTACTGCCGCTCGTTCTGTTACCTCTTGATGGTCCATGTACATATTATGCCTTGTACGCTGACCTACATACGTTATGCTGCTTATCAACGAGCAGACAGAACCACCAAAGGTTCGGAATGCAACTGATCGAAGCCTCGCGTTGGCTGGCGTCCGTGGCATGTTTTTATACGAATAGAGTTCTGTTCCTGTATTAGCCCGTCTTTTTTTTTTTACCAACACTCTCGCACAACTTCTTCCTACGAGCTTGAACAGTACACCTACGTCGCAGAGGAATGATGAAGATGATTGTCAAGTACAAGTTCACCAATGCGTCAAATGAGATCAGGGGTATCATGGCTATAGTCTTCATACCAATTATGCACTCTCCGTTCTCCAGCCTCGCAATTCGACTGTTTACTTGTGTAAGCGTGGGCCTTGGGCGTACCTGCGATCAAGGAGAGGACATACAACACAAAGTTTAGAATCACTACAGAGGAATAAATCCCGACCATCCCTACTGAATTGAAAAGATAGAGCCTTGAACGACGTCGTTTCTTGCGGGTGCCTCGAATGATGTGCTGTGAGAGAGTGAGCCTATTTCCATCCATCACACTTTGTTGTAGAAGACGTGCAACAAACCGCTTTCTCCACCAAGAAAAGATAGATGAACTTTCTATCTGTTAGCTCAACCGTTGGACCTTTGCGCCAAAAAGAAACAAAAAACAAGAAAATAAAATTAAGTATAAAGGGAGTAAATGCTCACAATCTAGCTTGCTTAGATTAGCCATCCACTTGAAAATACCTCAATACAGCAGGAATGAACCCACCTTGGTCGTGACATAACAAATAAGACATATCAAAATTGAACTGTCGCACGTGTTCATATTGTAGTTGACGCCCAGTGTGTACTGAAGCAAGGCAGAAGCAACGACAAAGAGGTACGAATCGGTGTAAATCGCAAAGACCACTGGCAAAAAAGAAAAAGAAGAATGAAAGACAGGGGGAAAAATCAGCTGCTGCCGTTGGGCACAAAACAGAACCAGCTCCTTGACGCACACCAGATAACCATAGGAACACGGCTCCAGTATCGAATCGCCAGACATCTTTGTGCTGTGCAGTCGTTAGATCATAATTGTGCCGCAGCAAGCGTCCCTCGACCCAAGCGCATACTCAGAAACATGGTCAGAACGGTAGTTGACAAGAGCGACACGATAATGGCAATAAATCTTCCGGCCACGGGCGGCGCCTCTGTTTGCGGATCCATTGTTCAGATTGGATATTCTTTCGATTCTCGTGAAGTAAGGGTCGTTGACGTTGCACGAATGAGCTCAAGATTGAACGAGAGAATTCAAAAGGGGGACAAGGATGGAAAAGATGGAAAAAAGAAAAAGAAAAAGAAAAAAAACAATATTTAAGAATTTTAGAGGGACTATGTGAACTAATGTATAGGAAGAGGCAGCGTCGTCGAGTTGCGACTGAAAGGTCTGCAAATCAGGGCTGAAGTGTAGTCTTCGTACACAAGACGTAACGCGATGGAGGACAGTAAAGAAAGTACTGCTGCCGAGCCTCAGCTACTTAGGTACCTCTTAAACAAGCACCGAAGGGTCTCGTCCGGTTCTGCAAACCGATCCAGCTCGTCGCAAGCATGAGAGAAACTTCAACCTGAATTTCACAAAGTTCCTTCCATTCCCAAATTGTGTTTGCCGAGGAAGGAGCGCCCAGTTATAGTATCCTATCCTACTTCGGTACATACCACATCAGTTGGATATTAAGAGGTAGGAAGTAGATAGGTACCTCGACCATCGGACCTTCACACCAGGACCGCTCCGAAAGAGGACAAAACGAAGCATATTTATGCAGTATATTGAGCTGTTTGAATTAACCATACTTTGCTATCTTGTGCAGTTCCTGAAACGCCGCGCAATGCCCCCAACGCAATTGGATTAAATGACGAACCTCAACGCCGTGCCGAGCGTTGTGAGATCTCATCTCCTTCTCCCTCTTTTGTTTTCAGAAGAGCAATTCATGTCGCCGCCTGAGGTCTGGTCCGAATTCTAAACTTGTCCTTCAACTTATCCGTCAATTTGGCGGCGTGTGGCCTGTCTGTTGCTGTTGCTTCCCGAGCACTCATGTCTTGGTGCTGTGTGTGGGCGCGTATTTGACGAAGTGCTTCGATCCGCTCCTCAACCGGGGCATGTCGCAGACGATTCACGTCAAAGAGGCGACTCAAACGGTTGCCATGGTGTACATATGTGCTTTCATGATCCTCTTCCTCAAGCGCAAGTGGAGGAGCCAGAGTTTCATTGTACTCGGAAGATTCGCTGAGCGCCGTGTGGCCAGGTCGAAGGTCGAGACGGCTGTCAAAATATCAGTAAACTTGGCTGGACTGAACTGAACGGATCTCAAGAAAACAATCGGGAACAACCGCACGAAGACTTACCAAAGAGGACATGTTCCGGAGACATTGATGAGCCACGGATCCACGCAATGAGGATGAAACTGATGATTGCATGGCAATACTCGCACATCTTCGCCTACTTTGAAATCTTCTGTACAAATAGAGCATCCCAGGTGGGCCTCATTCTCACCAGGCTTATCATCAGCTGTGCCGTCGGCAGCCTCCACGTGGGAGTTTGGCTTGGGTGACGTGCGATTGCTGCTGTTACTGTTTCCTGTAGCAGCCATAGCCTGCGCCGCCGCAGCCGCCGTTTTCGCTTCAGTGGCAGGCTGAGCTACCAAAGTTGCGGCATTGGCATCGGCATCAGCAGCGGCATCGGCAGCGTCGGTGGCATTTTCGCCCGTCAGAACATCCTGCCTATCCGCCGTGACAGTGTCGAGTTCCAGGTCTGGATCTGGCTTTGCCGGTTCTTGATTACCAAACTTGACGATCGGTATAGTATCAAGCACAGCGCGTGCCAGCCCCTTGGCTCGACTTTGGCGAGGCCGTCCTCCATATCCTCCCCTCGGTCCGTATCTTTCGGGGTATCGATGTGCGCGGACAGCTCCCGTGGCAATTATGATTAAGAATAAAAGAGTAATTATGCCAGTAATACTGTATAAGATGCTCATGGCGACAGCCGAGTTGTTGTTGTTGCTGCCACCGTCATTCGACGCTGGATCCGTGTTCTTGCGATTTGTGGTACCAGTGATCTCGGCTTCTACAGAAGTCACCACCTGCGTACCGTTGAGATATGTCAAGACTCTGCCCGCCTCTCCCGCGTCAGCCATGGACAGAATGCTCGTGTAGGGCAGAGGGCCGTCGTCGGTTATGAGGCATATGTTCTTGTCGGTTGAGTACAGAATAATGGCTGTCAGCAAGGGCGAGACTTTCATCAGCCTAGCAAGAATCTTATCGGGCGTAATGGATGCATCGGACGAGGACTCGTCGCATGACAGGAAGGCGATGGTGCCATTTCCTCTTAGGTCGTTATACGTGGATGCATTTGCAGCCTTGAGAGCACCCACGATGTGAACCGACTGCCATGACACGGTCAGCAGGTAAGTATCTATGTAATGTGAGCCAGGGACCTCCTAAGGGTCCTGGTCTACCATGTTCACATCATCTTTAATCTTGACATGAACAAAATATGGAGCTTTGCGCTTACCCCGCGAAGAGGAACCGATCCGTTCAAGCCGATATTCGCAGTCAAGGGTATCACGGTAAATTGCACGCCCACTGGCCCTCCAGGCTGGGTCGTCAAATGCAAATTCAGGGCACTTGGCGCTGCCCATGCCGGAGCATCCTGCTGAGCAGAGGTGAAAACAGTTATGGCCTCATCCTGGCCAAGGACCAGCACAGACGTAAATGCCACAACCAATAGAATGGACCACAGCCTGGTGACGATGGTAGCCATTTCTGCAGGCTACCTACCTATGTATACACCTCGATTGAGTCTGTCCCGCACGTCTCGGTGGGACTTGGGCGAGCACGGATGCACTGCTGAAGACAGCACAGGAAAAGCAGCACGTCCTTGTCAACGCGATGAGCCCGATGGATCGGGGGGTTTCGACTCGTGCTGGCAACGACCGATCATTTGCGAGGGGTTGCGATTCAAATCGACGCAAGAGACATTTGTCAGGGCGCGACGGTCGTCGCAGCTCGACATCAACGACAAGGGACGTATGCTTGTGTCGTGGGGGGGAAGGCAGACACGGATGCGGATGCGGATGCAGAATAGTGTTGGAAATCAGAGAGGGAGAGATGAGATATGCAGGAGGCAAACGGGAGTCGTGGACCTTGCATGCAGGATTCCGGCGGCGTCGGCAGCTGAAGCAGATACGATTGGGAGGCGATTCTGGGGGAGGGGGGCTTGGAACAGATGGATGGGATGATGAAGGTGACTCGGCGTTGAAGCCCGGACGTGATAGGCTCAGCCAGACTGAAGCTCGGACATGGACAGAGAAAAGGCCGACATGGAAGCTCCTTCCTTGCGCCTGCCAGTCAGTCAGCCTGTCACGTCAAACTCAATGTGCAAGAGTCAACCACCTCAACAACCCACCAAAGCCAAAAGCCAAAAGTCAAAGCCGGTTCTCGCTCGCCTCGCCTCGCCTCGCCTCGTCCGTCTCTGCCAGCTCCGGCCCTCCCCTCCCCACACACTGCCGAGACAATGATTTGCGCCATTAAAACGCCATCTCCGTCAAACAAGTTGGAACAAAAAAAAAAAAACACGAGACCAGCCGCCACTCGCAAAAGCCAGGACCACGAGGACTTCTTGGCGTCTTGGGCGCTCGGGAGCTTGCTCACGGACACGGTAAATTCACAACGACATTGACACCTCAATTTTGTAAAAGCTCCGTCCAAGATGACGCATTTCGTCACAGTGATCCCCGCCATAACAGTGGAGTCATGGGGTAAAGTCCGATACTTTTTAAACACAAATTAAATTCCATCGCGAAATTGTACATACCCTAGACAGAATTGGTGTTTTTTTTTTTTTTCCTTCTTTGCGCGAAAAACAGCGCCACGTCGGTTCCCATCTTTTCATTTCGACTTTTAAATGCCATCACAGACTCATAACCAGCCACGATCGTGCGAATCGCCGACCAAGAGTTTCCACAAAGTGGATTCAAATGTCATCAATGTCATCGATGTCGTCGTCGTCGCTGTCTTCAGCGGTTGGAGCTGCAAGGTAAATACTCCGTCAATGGGGTGAGCCACCACGAAAGTCACAGAGCCACGTCACGTAGCTTGCCATTTTGGTCCTCTGACGAACGGATGGATCAAGATTCGTGCCTCTGGCTCGAAACTGTTTTTTATTACATTTTATTCTTGAATTGTTGGTTCTTTAACTACGCTATTTGATCTTGTTATGGCTCAAGACCTAGCCTGCTCGATGTCATTAGTGTGTATTCCACGTGCCCTGTAGAGGCGACGAACCCAAGAACGTGAACGTGGGCAAAAAACTTTCTGCGTGGCTGTCAGCAGCCGCTGAACCTAGTTGCCTCTTTTGTTTCACTTTGCACCACTATATTGATAGGAAAAAAATATACCCCCGCCTTCATGTCCTCCCCTGAAGAGCATCGTGTTCACCAAAACGGACATATTCAAGCTTTCGTGATCCATAAAGCGTCGTTCTGCAAGGGCCGCTCCAAAAAAAGCATGCTTTTTACTTCAAAACCACAGAGGGACATATGCCCACATGCAATCCACAGCGCATGTCCCAACCCACACTTATGAGTTATAGGCACGCTGCGGTGGTCTCCCTTGCTGGAGTGTTGTTGGGGACATGACATGGCACGGGGAAGGATGTGAGTTATCTTGATTTTGCGTCCGAGGATGTTGAGATATTGGGATGTTCTCATCACTGGACTGGCGTGCCTGAGCAAGGCTACGCAACCTGCGACGATGCACGCCAGTATGGTGGTCGTGTAGGCGTAACTATCATGACGGATGATGGATGGACTTGGAAGCGTAATCAGACATTGGACATGGTTTGGAGGCAGAGATACTGGCTGTTGGCTGCTCAGAAGACGATACTGTCATGTCAATAATGAAGTAGAATCATCATCCAGTACTTGTACAGAGGATGCGGGTAAATCCCATGAATTCGTCATGCAACTTGGCTGTCAAAAGTTTCGGCAATGCATCTGAACCATTGTAAGTGAATGTTGTAGGTTGTAGCGGAAATCAGCAGCAGACACCACAACATTTGGTGCGCACATCTCTTCCGACCCATTTAGTCTAACAGTAAAGACCAGAGTGACGCGCTTAGTACTTCTTCCACCATGTGGCGAATGCAAGACGTTTCCGTCAGGTTGGAGTAAACAACGTCCTGCTGTCTACGTGACCTTTCGTTTCTATGTATTGTCGGCCCTCTATATTTCTTCCATATCCTCAAGATCGTCCATGGGAGGAAAGTCACCAACTTCCACCCGTTCTGGACGGACAAAGACACCATGCTTCATGGACGAGGGCTCTCCCCAGTACCTGTTGCCATTGATGCTGCCGTCGTTTTTGCCAACCGGCTCGTCCAGCCGAATTCCCACCCACTGCCCAATACCGTTTGGGATCTCGGGGACTTCGCCCACATATTCAATGACGCCACGTTTGGTGTCCTCACCGCCAACACGGCATCGTTGACCGGGTTGAATGCCACGCTGGCGCACCTCTTGCTCCAACGCTTCCAGTTTCGCCTTCTCCTGCTTTGGTGCGTTGGGATCGAATCGACCAAGTTTCTGTGCCTTCTTCCAGGCTAGGACAGAGTCGGACTTCTTTTCATACTCCTCCTCGGGCATCACATACTTGTCCACGCCAGATGTGTCGGTGTAGTTGGGCCTTGCCCCGGGAGGTCGGGTATCCGCCACCTAGTTTATAGAATCAGGCTGTGTGTCAGCGAGCGACTGGTCTACAAAGTTTGTTCCTTTCCGTGCCACCATCAACCCTCTTCCTTTATTTTTGTTGTTTTGCTTTGTCCCGCACCCCCCAACAGTTTGAGAATGGCACACGAAAAGCGACACATCACGCAGATGACGAGAGCAAGGAAGAGCAGGCCAGGCAGAGCAAGCGAGTTGATGACGGTATGCTAAGAAGGCTTAACTGAGTCGGTAACGGCCCCCAAATAAGGCCAGTAGTCAATAGATGTGGCTAATTTCCTTGAATGAATGACGGACCGATATGCCCACAGACGTAAAAGGACGAAACATGGGGGAATCGGGGTGGCTTTTTTTTATTGGACAAGCACCATCGGGGTGCCCTAAATAGCCTGGAACAGAAGATTGCATAACAGATAACAAGAAAGAAAAAGAGAAGAAACGCCAGCTGGCGGGACATCGGATGACTTGTCTGCCCAACCCACGTCTCACTCGCGCTCTTGTGGCGGCTCAGGCCGCCGGAGGGTGTCTCGTGAACAAATGAAATGCTGTAAACAAACTTACATGCAGCTCGGCGTAGGGAGCCAGGGGGAAGCTGGACAACCGGGTGATGTCCTCGTCGGCGGCCTGGACGGGGATGGCCTCCGAGCCTGCTGAAGCCTTGAGACTGAGTCTCTGGGCAAACGGAGGAATGCCTGTGATAGGCTCAAGCTTTGTTTTGAGAGTGCTTATAGACCAGGACGGTGTGATGCGCCGCTCGGACGACGAGTTTTCTGAAACGACCTGCAGAGGAACGTCGGCCATATTTGCAGAGAAAACCTGCGAGGCGGTGCCGCTGGTGTTTTTGTGTTGAGAAGCTAAACCCAAGATGAGAATATGAGACACAAGGCTTGAGCAAAATTTCGGAGAAATTCTTGCTGGAAACGGCGTCGAGGTTATTGAAGGCTTTCTGAAAAGCTATGCGCATGTATAATTGTCTGTCACGAACAGAGGGCGCAAACAGAGACAAGCAGAGGAGAACCCTTGCTACTTTGCCTGGCAGATTTTCCAAGGTGCTCTGGGTGCGTCGTGAGGGCGGGTGGGGTTTGTCGTTTCTGGATGGAGCTACATAATGTACTTTTATGTATACAATGTACTTTATGAATCTATCGAGGTCGCGAGCTAGCTTAGCTGGTCGGTCAAAATGCGACGAGTGATACATTCGAAAAATACTTCCGAGCAAACTTCCAGTCTCTTCAACTGTGCCTTCGCAAATTTGTCTGAATTGAAGATGCTGCTGTGCTGGATTGATGATGGAGGCTGGAGGCTACAAAATTTGTGCAAGGGTCGATGCATGTTGGCAACTGGCGGCAACTTTATGCACCTATTGTAAAATGTGGATGAGGACTGGAGCAGCTGTGCGGAGCGTTGCGGCAGTTGCCATGCCAGTTGCTCCTGCCCGCCTTCATTGATGATGGATGTTGCAAAAAAACAGCCTTCAGTCTACGGCCTGTGTTCGGTCACGACCTGGTCTTTCTTGCATATCTTTGAAGAACCGACTGCAATCACACCCTCAACAGTCACGACCAACCTGCCACGCCATCGGAGTATGATGAAGCATCGGATCATGCCCACCTGCACGTAGTATGAAGATCAACGACAAGGTCTTCCCCTTTCTGACACCGAATGACCCAACGCAAAAGATACTCTGCGAAGATCTGGCGCCTGCATTAGATCAAATATGCAAGTCTCGCAATAAGGAGGAGACATGGTCATGCACCACGGGATGCTCACCGTGCAGGGATGAAGCCGTCAGCCACTGGGCAAGAGCTGACGTTTTTTCCAGCGGGTACCTCATGGATAACCAACGGTGTACGTATTATCTGCTGACCCTGAAGAATTTCAAGAACGAGCTCTTGGGTTTGTTCTGCATCGCCCAAAGCTTTGGATACAGTCCACGTCAGGCTGCCGTGAGGCGGCAGACTTCTTCGCGGCGTCTCTCTATTGCTGCTTTCATCGCCGAGACCTAACCAGAGACTTAGGAAAGGCGAAGAGGAGAGCGGAAGGCAAAGTGACGATAAGGCTGCTCTTGTATCGTACACCACTGTACATGTCCCGAATTGATGGAACTGGGTGTTCATTGACTCCATCCCAATGGTTCGCGCCTCCTGCTGGATACTGGATACACCACGGGAATCCACAACCCTGGGTCACACTGGGCTGGTAGGCAGGGATCATGTTACGACGCGCAATCGCTCTCTCCCAAAACAACGATTATTACGCGGTCGCAAGCAATACCTGGAAATCAAGCGAGACTAGGTACATATGTACATACGGGTCGCAATTAATTATCCCTCAATTTGAGCCGTCGGCAATTGCCCCCGCAGCGCCGACAATATTCCCGGCTTTTCATTTTGCACAATTGCCCGAGCCGACAACTACCATGCGCCGATACGAAAATTCTGCGACGACTGCCACTAATACCATGCAAGGAAATTCATATGTAAGTTGGGTCAAGTTCGTCTCATGCAGTCCCGCTGGTCAATTACCTACTTACCCATGTAGCAGGCCTGTTGTTATGCTTATTAACGTCTTGGACGAATTTCAAACATGCGTGCGGCTGGGCCAACGCTTCCTTGCCCTTCCTTGATTTAACAAATCTGGACTCCTGGAGTAGCCAGTTGGGTGAATACCACATTCACACTGTGCTCTGGTTACTCTGGTGGTGGTGGGTGGGTTCATGCCGATGCACAGCGCATCGATCAATGTTAGATGTTAGGCGTCCTCGAGATGGCGGTTCGCCTCCGGAATCCCGGGAATGGTAAGCTTGGGTCTGGTTTTCACGCGCAATTGATTGAGTTGACGTCAAGTCCGAAATTGTCCGTCTAGGCGGTCTCGTTCCGCGGATTCCTTGACGCCGTGGAGACCGCTTCCCTGGTAGCGGGTTCTGTTCAAACGGTCCCCGGACTATGGACAGTGGGTGTGCATATGGCGAGAACTAGGCCCTATTCTGATTTTCGGTCAGCGACCGAGCTCATTGAACAGAAGGACTTACAGCTATGAGGCTGGCGTGGTTTCGGAGGCTATCCTGAAAACATTGGCAGAGTTCAACCGCCTTCTTTCATTGGACGACTTGGAAATAAGTTATCAGCATGGGCACAAAAAAGGTTCGTCGTTTTTAAGACACCCTATTTCTTTTTTCCAATCTCACATGGATAATTGACACTTTCAATACTAGTCCCTGACTCTACGTCCCTTTATATTACTTTATTTCGTTTCTATTTTTAATTTAAATTTTCAAGCCCAGGAACTGTTCAGTGTTCCCCACGATGCATCAAGCAGTATCATCCACTATTTTCTCCATCATAGTGTGGGTGTCTGAAACTCTCACCGCTGAGACCTTGCTCAAGGTGTTTAGGGTTGAACACGGCTAACTCATATTTGTCTTACGATTTGCCGTCTGTTAAGCATATGGAGAGGTGCCATGTGTTGTCCATGACTAAGTGACGTTGTTGCAAGCATGTACCATGTCAGTCCGTCTAGGAAGACACCTGTCTTGTTGGCTGACATTCTTAGCCACAATCATCAAACTTTTCAGCGGCGGGTAACGCGGGAACTGTCAATATGGGCTTGTTGAAGCTATGCCCATGTACATATGTATGTACATGGCCAATCACTTTTTAAGCTCGGCGTATGTTCTGGTGGTCGAAGTCGGGCTTCAACCGATGACATGAGTGCGAGCAAAGCAGGTTGCAGATTGGAGTTTCTCACATGATTCTCGGCCGCAGTATCCATCCTACGTATTAGTAGGCAGTGGGTTTGATAGGATAGTCACGACATGTCACGACCCGAGCCATGGTGCAGAGTGACATGGGATCTCCAAAACACTGTCTCAGCCTTCCTCAACACGACAGCTCCTACCGTTTGGACGAACCTGGCTCGAGCGGGCTTGGCTTGGCTTGAAGCAGAAGGCAAGCAAACAAGCAAGCAAATGGCACTGACGCTTCAAGCCGACTTGGGTTTGCTTTCTAAATTGGGGACGACGCCACCAGCCCCCCCTTGCTTCTTTCGCGCAGCCGTGGACCTCGTGGCGTCTCTGACAGGGGCCGATGTGGACGATGTGGAAGACCTCGAAGGTGTCGACAAGGGAACAACGCGTTTTTACTCTAGAGTCTAAAAGTTCGGTGGAGACTGGTTACTTGCCAACGAAGTTTTTACTTTTCGCGATGGGCAGAAGAAAAAGAGAAAAAACAAAGAGAGAAAAATGAAAAAATGAAAAATAGTGCAACACCAAAGGACCGAGAGCGAGACAGAGGGCGACAAATATTCTGTCACAATGCACGAAGGTCTGTTTAACGAGTTCGTATCGTCGAAGCATGTACTGTAGATCTCTTGCCTAAAAGTCTCTGCCCCCCATCTTTGACTCCAGTAGACCGAGGATGTGAGGTTTTCCAAGACAAGGACAAGATTAGGCCTCGATGGGATCGCGCGTTGCAGACGACGTCGGTGGCTTTGGCGACAATGGTGGTGGTGCCGATGAACGGCAGATCATGGTTCGCAGCCCTTCAATGAACGGTTCCTAACAGGCCTGGACCCTTGACGTGGACAAGCAGAATACCAACCAAAAACACCCACTTCTGCATCAGCCTGAGCCTGATGGGTCGAGTCAGCCAGCTCGCGTTGACCGCCAGTTCTCTCCAATCCCGTGCGGCAAGTCGGGATTGTTTCCGGAGACGCTGCGGGTGATGCGCGTCGGCAAGTGATGAGAGTCGTCGCCCGTTTGGCTCGTTTTTTTTTAAAAATACAAGCCGGATCAATTCGTTGTTGAGTGCAGCCCGTGCCACCTACGAAGAAGGGAAAGAGGAGGGAGGGAAGGGATGAGGAGAGAATTGAGAATTGACAGCGGACCAATTCGTAGGCTGCTGGCGGTCGAGAACGGAAAGTGGAGTTCTGAGTCTTGGTGGTGAGAAGGGCACAAGAGAAACAAACGAGGTTACCAGAGGCAAAGCAACCTCGGCCGCAAATTCAAAACAATACACACAACCGCTGGAAGCGCATTGTGGCGATAGACGATTGGACCTACCCTTTTATCTGCTGTCAGATATCACGCAGACAGTGCCCAGAACCGTCTCGATTGATCGCCTGGAGATCTCGTGCGGAGGGTATTCTCGCGACGCAATGACTTACATACGCAGATGGGCCCTGTTCTACCGGCTCTGTTGTACTTCATCTCGTACATGTAGGACGGAACGTGCCAAGGCTCAAGGTGTCGTGGATGCCATGCGTCCCGCGTGACTGAAGATAAAAAATATGTATGTATCAAATCCGCTGGATGCCAAGAGCTGCAGGAGGCGGGTCAGATCGGCAGAAGCGAGTATGAAGTTGAGCCCGCTCATTTTTTTTTTGGTGCTTGAACTTGAGAGAGGGCATCATGCCATTCACGACCGAATCGGAACTTGACGCAGCAACTGCTGTAAGCCGGCTTTTGTGTATCAAACGAAGCCATACAGAGGGAGTACAGTGGAATGCTGTATGGACGTTGCTCTCTCTGATGTTGAAAAGTGTGTCTGGAAGAACTGTCAACACAGCATATTGGCTGGCTATCTCGGGAATCACGCGAATCATGCAAATCATGCAATGCAAATCCAGGGAACGTGCCCCCACCGACCTGCATGCTCGTTTCTGCGCCGCCCAGAAAACCAACCAGAATCTGGCCCCAGCATGGCGGTTCTGTTTGCTTTGGAGATCAACAAACAGCCCGCGAGAATGCGAGTCACAGTCAAAAATCGGGTCCAATAAGTTGTCGTCGCGCCCAGGAATATGAGGATTGCGGTTCGCGCCCGGTGGCTACTGGCCGGCCAGTGCCAGTGAATGCCAACCCCCATGTTCAGAGCCATCTCAATCTCAGGGTCTCCGCGGGCATGACCATTGATTGACCGGGCGTTGCTGTTCGCTAATAGTGAGACCCGTGGCTCGTTCCGCACTGGCAGGAACTTGATCCCTGGCTTGTCGTGTGGTCGAACCACCTTTTCAATACCTTTTTTTTTTTAGGTTGACGGGATGGCAGAATTAACCTCATTCTCAAAGGAACTGAAACCCCAGTCCAGACTTGTAAAGTTTCTCGAAGCGGCTACAGCGCTGTCAAGTCACGGAGGATTTTTTTTTACTTCTTTTTATATATATAAAAACAAGAAGAAGACGGTATCTGGGCATTTTGCGTTGGCATGCAGGGATGCGTGGCTGCCATGGCCAGCCATGTCTTGTCCAACCCGCACAATATCATGCGTCATGGGAAACCTCTGGTCTCTTGCTGGCCTCAGCACCAGCTTTGAACGACAGTAGCAAACGAAAGCAACCGAGCCAGAGTATTTTGCTTCGAAAAGAGCGTTGGCAACAATATCCGGCGCCGCAGTGGAGGGGGCATGAAAAGTACGTGATGCAGTAATTCAGAAGCTCTTGCGTCGTTGTGATCCGGTGGCGTGCAGTAGCTGCCTGAAAGGACGTACAGCCACCATCATGAATGAACGAACACGTTGACACAGGAAAGCTGTTCCTACCGAATGGTACATCGGCTCCGTGATATGCCCTATCGGCCCACGTATACCACGTACGTACATACATACATATGTATACAGCATAGGAAACGAGCGACGCAGTGAGCACAGAGCACACACGAACTCCTTTAGCATTTGCACACTGCAACTGCATAACCAGAATCGCCACCACACGGCGTCGTGCCGGACAATCATGTTTGCCAAAGCTGCAGGACAACCAGCATTGATGGCCGCGGTCACGAAGGGGAGAGGGAGCGTCACTGACGCGCACGCCGGTCACAAGACTGGCCGTGCATTGAGTCCGGGGAACCATCGAACCATGCCCACATGTGGCAAAGACCGAACTACCAACTAAACCCCCCCTTATGCCCAAACAGACCGACTCAAGGACTCGGTATCAAGGTATCATGGTATCATGGTATCATGCTGCATGGCTGATGCGCCGTTGCGGGCGCGCAAGTGGGCGAGGGAGGGGGTGGCGTTTCCGCAGATTGGATACTTGGGGAGGGTCCGTTCGTCCATTGTCTGGCTGGCTGGTATTTGGCCATACATATGTACATATGTACATATGTACGCATCTATGCCTGGGTTCCTCAAACAAGGCCAACGTGTTTGTTCGTTGCATTTGCAGCTGCATGCATGGCTATAGGAGTGATTAGGGGGGATGGGGGTGGATGAGAAAGCATGGAAGGGAATGGGGAATGGGGAATGGGGGACAGAAAGGCTTCACAGGTCGGTGAATAAGACGCGGGATGGTTTGGCTTATGCCGAGAGTTTGATTCACAACGAAAAAGAGAAGACAGGGGGAAAAAATGTACAACGCTGCGCACGTACAAATTGCTTGGCTGGTGGTTCCTTGTAACCACGGGTCAGGCAGAAGTGAACACCGCTCCATGGCACACCATTTGGGCTAGTAGACTGGAGGGGGAGAAGGGCGTCAATGGAAGGTTCAAACACGGACCAGACCGCTTTATGCTTCATGTGCTGTTCATATCTGGTCGTGTATCTGTCTGGAAAAAGCACAAACTGGCCACATGCTACGATTTGGGCGGACATGCAACGCTGGGAATCAGGATTGCTGTCAAGCCCGCCGTGTTGGCTTTGCAGGGCGCGAGTATGTATGCAAATATGTACATATTATGTACATACTGTGCCTCTACAAGTTGAGATATAGCCAAAACAGGCCCCTCTCGTGACTCACCATGTTGCCATGTTGCCATCCGAGCCTGGAGTCCGAGTCAAACAAACATCACCGCGACCATGCGTGGACTCAGTCCATGTCGGGTCAGACGGGACAAGCGGGGTATGCGTTGTATCATGACAGTTGTATATCGGTACTTTGGTATGCACCAGTTGGTAGGTACCTACTTGAGCGCTCACGTACCGAATGTCCTGGTACGTGTAAAGTATGTAGGTGCGGACATGGGCTTGGCATGCGACAGGCATGCCACAGGCATGAACGCGAACGGAACCGCTCCCTTCCCCTCCCCAGAAAAAAGGAAGGGAAAAAAAGAAAGGAGGAAAGAAAGAAAGAAAGACAAGCCGTGTAGATGACCTAAAAACCAAGACTCGCAAACCGGTGTGAGCGCTGTGGGTTCTGGGTTCATCCATGACTCTGTCCCCTTGATCCTTGCCTTCTCGCACCCTGGTATCAGCTACCCCGTACCCAGCGCCCTATTTTCCCAGGTTGTTAATTACCGAGGGCTCCATGTCGCCGTCGCCATCGCCATCGCCATCGCCGTGGAAAGGTGACGACGCCACAGCCGCCGTTGAAGACCCGCCATGTCCCAATGAGCTGTTTAGTTGCCGTGCGCTAGTTCGAGGCTACAAGACATCAGACAAGATTTTTTTTTATATGTCCCTATATTTATACACTTACTAGATGTGCTTAGTAATGCCCGTAAAGACTCTTCATACCCCCTATCACACACATGTATGTACATATGGATGTACACATGTATGTATGCATACCAGCGCCCTGGCCGGAATGACGGTACACTTTGTCCATTTGGGCAACTAATACCGAGAGCCTTTTATGAACAAGGACGATGGTGGCGTTGAGAAGAAAAAAGAAAAAAAGGAAGAAGAAAAAGGAAAGAAGAACTCAAAATAAGTCGACATGTAGTTCGCGTCGTCCGTCCGCTTTCCCCGTAATTCAATCAATGCACGCCAGAACCATTGGCCCCCTGTACATTGATATGAACCCACACCCTCACCAGCGTTCCTGCGTTTTTTTCTTTTCTTTTTGCGTATAAGAGGGGGGGGAAGGGAGGGGAGGATCGTAGTCATTGTGAATCGGGGTCACGTTGCGAGCCGATCCTGTTGTATCAAGGAACATGGCCGTGGCCCCTTGAACCGATTTCTTTCTTTTTATTTTTACATTGGAATGGCAGGCAAGTATGAGTCGCTACTTACCTAAGTAGGTAGGTACTTTAGGTGGGTAGGTACTTACCTACATTATATACCTAGGTAGATACGACGTGATGCGCACAGTAGGTAGTTGACATCTTGCCTGCATTGCATTACGTGCATGCGCGGCCGGGCCTCTGGCGCAGTCTGTTATGTCTGGCAAGAACCTAGTAAATTGCAGAAGCAGGAGGCAGGAGGCAGGAGGCAGGAGCGAGGGGGCAGGAGGCAGGAAGCAGGAGCAGGAGAAGAAGCAGAGGCAGGAGCAGGAGCAGGAGCAGGAGCAGGAGCAGCAAGGTCGTACACATACAAACATGTATTGTGCACACGCCACTCGACTCCCGCGTCAAGCACATATCGTGAAAAAACACCTTCGAGGAGACGATACATTTTCCATTTCTCCCTCCACTCCAACTTCGTCATAGCATGCACTTGTTCTCTTTCTTGTTCAGTCTACGCCCCTCCCCCTCCCCTCTTATTTTCCCTTTTGAGCATTCCCTCCTTCCACTGCGAGGTGCTGGTCTTAGAGGGGGAGGGGCCCCGTCTCTGCTGCAGATGATGAAAGCGACCCCAATCACATTTTTTTCGCCAACACACAACACGACACCAAGGCCACTCACGCCCCCTTCCCCTCCCCCCAGTTCGTTCCCGCCCCATCACCAACCAGGTGTTCGAACGAACACAACACCACACCAACACCCGCATCCACACCCACACCCACCCCCTCCTTCTCCCGCACCCCCATCCCCTGGTCTTACCCCCTTTCTGAATGGGCCACCGTAACTACTTGGAGGTAGAGTCTTTTTCTGTGGCCGTTGTTCGCTCGTGCATGGTTGGGAACTGACTTGCGGCTGGTAGCCCTATATGTCGCTCATTCGGGCGTCAGCCATCCATTGATATGTGGTTGGCCAGGACGTCGGAACTGACGATGACGATGATGCAAACAGGGTTGGCGATACGCCGGTAGCATGGCAAAGGGTCGAGGGGTTCACGATTTTTTTTTTTGCCGCCTTCCCCCCGCCTTGTCACCGACCGACGCGGACCGGCCGGTTTTATTTTATTTTATTTTATTTTATTTTATTCTTATTTTCATTTCGCTGCGTTTGGGTTATTGCGCCTGGCACCTTATCTCCAGTCCAAGCAAGGTTGACAGGATGGCATGCATACATTCCTGTCAAATGTCTACACACGCCCCCTTGATATGCAGGCTGCATTTTCATGTTATTCCTTGAAGATCTATTCCACAGAAATGACTGAGAGCGAGCGAGCAAGAGACAGAGACACGCACACGCACGACAGGCACAGACACACGCACACGCGAGCATATTCACCAAGCAGAGGACCCAGAGGACCAGGGGACAGAGAACCATAAAAATTGAATCAGAACCTCGGGGGAACAGGACCAGAAAAGCAGAGGGCCGAAGGAAGTCGGTGGAAACCAGAGCTCGTCAAAAAGAGAATCGGGTCACAGCCACCACGCAAGACACCACGCACACCATGCATGCCACTGCCAGAGAGTCCCGAACCATGTCAGCCAAAAAAAAAGCAAAGAGGCAACATTCACCACGAACAGCATCACCATCACCATCAGCAAAAGGCAAAGAGGGAACAGGGAAAAAAAAGCACTCCAGAACCAACTGAGCTGCCCGTCTCCTGGTTCGTCTGTCCCTCAGCCGCCCGTCCAGCCATCTTCTCTGCTTTCCCCTAATAATATCAATATAGCTAGGTACCTACGTATGTACATATATGTACATAACATACATTATGTCAATTATGTTGCTTCCCTGCCTCACCCCTGTTCCTGAATCCTGACGCCTCCGGGGACCGACCAGTTCTTCCATCTATCACAGCACACGCACAAACCGAACAAGCAAGCTCCCGGCTGCAGGCCCGCCTCGTCCGCCTCGTCCCTGCCACCCCCCCCTTGTTATGGTTGATGCCTCGTTCGATAGCGACTGACGTCTTCCACTTCAAGCCCCGCGGTCTTCGCCCTGGACTGGAGTTCAAAGAGCCTTCCCCTCTCCTCTGCCTCCAGGCTCCTGGGATGTCGGACGTTATGTGAGCTATACTGCCACCATCATCATTCCACCACAACCAACTTATTAACTGATCTGCCTGCCTGCCCACCCGCCTGCTGTCTACGTGCTGCTTGCTTGCTGACTGACTGACTGCTCAGATTGACCGAGCTCATTAGATAGATGCCTACATACCTACTTACACAGGTAGGTCAAGTACGAACATACCAAGTATGACATACCTACAAAAGTACCCATGGAAGTAGGTAGGCACCATTTAAATACGCTTGCTTTTGTTCCACTCAGGTGCTTATCATTGTGCAGCCAACCAGCCGTTCTGCTAGGCTGCGGCTACTTTGACCGCTTCTGGCTCCCTGGTTTTGTCAGGCCTTGACTTCATCACGCATTTGCACGTCGTGGCTCCTCCACCCGTGTCTTCTTTGCCTCATCTACGCTCATTTTCGCCCTATTGGTGGATGTCTGACCCGGGAAGAACCAATCACAACCATAAATGCCACTTTATAAGGACGATGAACAGGAGTCGTTCCTATGCTCGAGCATCCCGAGACATCTACTAGTCTGCCTTTCTACTTTCACCGAATCTGGGCGACCCTGTTTCTCTGGTTTGTCTCGACATGTCTGCTACCCTCCTTCCTGCATTTTGTCAGAGGTCGTGAATCAGTTTCGTGCAAACTCTCCAAATCACACCCTTTTCCGACTTGGCAAAGCACACCCCTCCCCTGTTTCCCCCCCCACCTCTTTTTTTTTTTCTTTTTTTCTCTCTTTTACTTCCATCACTCCGGGGCAAACGGCTATAGAAGGGGCCCAAAAAAAAGTGTGTTCATTCTTTCGTTTGGCGTTGGTCCATGTCCTTGGAGCCACTTTCTACTGCTACATCGACAACACCGTCCGTTCGCTCTCCTTACTCCAACTTCAGGCCGAGAGCATCTTCTCTCTGTGATTGCTTCTATATCTCACAACTTGGCATTCGGCGACAGTAACAAAAAGTCGGTGTCTTGAGCACAAACGAAGTCATTGTGCTCCCTCGTCATCCGTTGGACCAACTGTCGACTTCCTATAGCCTGGACATTTTCATTTTCATCACGTCACAGCCAGATTCCAAAGAGGCAACTCGCTTTCTCCTCTGTGTCTTGGTACACTGCATTGTTTTCTGATCGACTCGGTGTTACTCACCTCTCCTAACCCCTCAACGGAGCTCAGTGCTTTTTTCAACCTTCTTCCCTGTTCTGTTCCTTTACACACACACACACACATATATATATATATCCCGTCTTTACCTCTGCACCGAGGTCTTTACTTTACCTCTGCACCAAGGTCAAGGACAAATCATCTCAGCCCCGCAGGCCGTGTGTGCCATTTAGGCTGTGCTATCTGCCAGAAGAGCTGGACCCAACTGAAGAGTCATCCATCAACGTGGATATATTTATTTAAGTCTTCCCAACTCAGATGACTCTCAAGATATCTTTTTCGACGACACTCTCATGATCTGTTGTCGTCGCACTCGACTGGCATGATAGCAACTCGTGGGCAGCGACCACCTGTTTCGGCGTCATCAGCCCCGACACCACATCGACCTCGACGAGTAGCATCTGTACCTCGCACAGCTCACCGTCGTAGTATGCCGCCTCAGGGCACATCACATCGACCAGTTAAAAAACAAAGTAAATGGTCAGCAGAAGAGGATACGCTAATCATTCGACTGAGAGGCGACGGAATGAAGTGGGAGGAAGTCTCAAAGCGTTTGCCTGGCCGGAGTTCCATTAGCTGTCGCCTTCATTATCAGAATTACCTCGAAAGGCGATGCGAATGGGACGAGGATCGCAAGGACAAGCTAGCCAGGCTATATGAGAGGTAAGTCCACGATATGCTGAGCAACAAAGATTTCTAGAGAATGACATTGACACTAACATGCCCGTTTTCTTTTCCTTTCCTACTCTTACAGGTTCAAAGCAGAAATGTGGGCTAAAGTCGCAGAGGAGCTTGCTGTGCCTTGGAGGGCAGCAGAAGCAATGCATTGGCAGCTTGGAGAGGCGGACATAGCCAAAAGGGCCGGTGTGTTACCGTTTCATATGGCCAGCGTCAACCGTGAAAGTGGCCATCGAGCCACATCGACGCGTCGAAGCAACAACATTCAATTCTTATCACAAGAAACCATGGGTTGCAACGACACGACGCCATCTCCTCAAACGATATATTCGTCTCGACACCCATCTGCGTCGTTAATGCCTGCACAACTGCCGCCCAGAGTCGAGAGTGCTGGGGTCCAACAGCAGCTGCAGCAGCCACTACCTCTTCCCCATCCTCCTCCTCCTCCTCCTCCTCCTCCTCCTCCTCCCCCCCCATCGTCCCAGGTTGGAACGGGGCCAGTTCCGCATGGTTCATTAATGGAACATGTAGACTACTTTTATAATGTTGGATCAGGTGTACAGAACCTGCCACCCATACAAAATCGAGGACAACCTCGAAATCCAGGGGCATTACCAAGTCTTGCGGAACTTACAACGGGGGTCAGTCCATATGCAGGCGCCATTGATCGACCACATACCACAAACACAAATATGAACACGGCGGTCAAACAGGTTATGCCTGTACAACATCATTACGGTTATCAGCAGCACATTGACCATATAAGAGTCAAGCGGTGCGCCAGCCCGGAAATGACACAGCGGGAAGGAAGTCGCCGACGTCGCCTGGGCTGAGTATGAAGATGAACCGTGATGACAGTGATGACGGTTCGTCGGGTAACATGATTGTTTCCTTTGCCTTGTCTTTTTCCCTAAACGTTTTTCTATACTTTGAATAATATCTTTATAACACAGTGTCTGCTAAAAACTATGACAGGGATTTATAATGGTACAAGGACTGAAAGAACAATATAAAAAGTATTAGTGAAGAAAAGTATTATTTTCTACTACTTTCTTTTTAGGAAAGAAAGAAGGAAAAAAGAGAATTTTTTTATATTGTTCTTTCTGTTCTTAATCACTATAAATCCCTGTTTTATTTTTTAGCAGACACTATGCTATAAGAATATGACTTTATAAAAGTACAGGGAAAATAATTAGGATAAAAACGACAAGGCAGTGAACTAACTAGGTTACCCGACGAACCATGGACGGGGTTGTATCGATAATAAAGCGGCTATAAAGCAAAACCTTTTGTACATATGTATATACACGAGCATGGCTGGATAAGACCAAACAGAAAACCCGCCACATAGAGGGAAGGTTGGTCGAGGGCATTATTATTATGCTCACGGATAGACAGCCAGAAATAACAAAAGCCATGACATGGCAAATGAGACATTTGTCGATTGACGAAAACCGCTGCCTTTTGTGTTTGTGTGTCCGGTTGCATTTTCGGGATTGGCCGGAGCTTCAAATTTTCGGCCGAGTTGAGAGTTTTGGAGTCGCCATGGAATATGTGTTGTGTGTAGTAGAGTTTGATGTAACGGTAGCATCCGCCCAGCATCACGTTTTGGGGGCGAAAGAAGGAAGGGGGGGGTATTTTGGTGGGAAAAAGGGGGGGGGGGGTTTGTTTGTTCAAGCTGACTCGGAGGGCTAGCAGAACTGGCCCGTGTAGGTAAAGGCAACATACGAGACAGACATGTATGGGTATAACGATGCATGATAATGGTGTTTTCTTTTTTCTTTTTTCTTTTTCTTTCTTTTTTTTTTTTTTTGCCTTTTCTTCTTTCTTTATTTTTAATCTTTCTTCTTTCTTTTATTTATCTACTTATTTTCTTCTTCTTCCCTCCTTTCTTTTTTCTCTTCTTTCCTTTTTTTTTCTCATAGAAACTCAAAACTCGACTCATCGTCGTCACCCGAGGTCAAGACAAGTCATGCCTCACGCATCACACAGCCCCCCCCCCTCCGCCCCATCATCTTCTTCCTCTTTGTCTTCCTCCCCCCGTGTCTTCACAATAACCCACCAATTATCCCTCTCGTAGCCACTCTCGCAAACCTCCCCGCCTGCGTGCCTCGCATCCTGCTCTAATTCGCCCTCCCTGTACAAGTGGTAATACCGCTGATACGTCTGTTCGTGCTCCTGCTTGTGCTCCTGGTCCGGCTCTGGCTGAGGCTCACTGTCGGTCTGGCTGCCTCCCTGGTCGGTGGTGTCCGTCTTGTGCATTTGCTTCTGCGTCTGCGTCTGCGTCTGCTGCTGCGTCTGCTGCTGCGTCTGCTTCTTGTCCTTCTTCCGCTTCATCACCCACGGCACCAGCGTGTCCTGCTCGGAACCCTCATTCCAGCCCCTCCTGCTGGAGGCTTGTTCCAGAGCCCACACGTAGATGAGGGCGCGGCCGGTCCCACGGCGTAGACACCCCAGGAGGGCTTGGATGGCGGCTCTGCGGCGCTGGGGGGTCGAGAAGTGGTGGATGACGGCGATGCAGATGATGAAGTCTGCGCTGTGCGGCCGGAAGGGCAGAGCGAGGGAGTCGGCGGTGAGGAGGGCGGCGGCGGCGGCGGAGTGGCAGTCTTTGTCCTTGTCTTGTTCTTTGGTGTCGTTGCTTTGGTTGTCTTTGCTGTCCTTGGTCTTGGTGTAGTCGTTTTGGTTGTCCTTGCTATCCTTGGTCTTGGTGTCCTTGTTTTG
The DNA here is from genome assembly GCA_018360205.1 of Claviceps digitariae. Classification (NCBI taxonomy): domain Eukaryota; kingdom Fungi; phylum Ascomycota; class Sordariomycetes; order Hypocreales; family Clavicipitaceae; genus Claviceps; species Claviceps digitariae. The sequence continues at coordinate 669 of SRPT01000480.1, read as the reverse complement.
CTGGTCCCTCACTTTCCCGTGCTGTTGGTTCGCCAGCGCCACCAGCGACGCCGACCGATCACAGCCCAGGATATGCACTGCCGGGTTGACGGCCAGATACTTGCCGTTGCCGCAGCCAATGTCCAGGCCAATGGAGGAGGGGGGCTGGGCGAGCAGGAAGCGTTTGACAAAGGGCCAGGGCGAGTGGCGGGTTGCGCTGAAATGGGGGGCGATGGCTTCGTAGACGGCGTGGACGTGGGTGTCTTCGTAGGCGTCTTCGTAGGAGGACATTTCTTTTCTTTTTTCTTTTCTTTTCTTTTCTTTTCTTTTTTTTTTTTTTTTTTCTTTTTTTTTTTTTTTTTTTTTTTTTTTTTTTTGCCCCTCTCTTTTCTTTATTCCCTTTATTTCCTGCTTGTGAGTAGGATTATGAAGGATTGTGTGTGGTTGGTTGGGGTATGAGGCCTCCGGGGTTATCTGAGGGGTGAGTGGATGGATGGGCGTGGAGAGTGAGTGAGGGTCGAATAGACGTGATGAGACGAGGTGAGATGAGAGATTTTGGTGGTTGAATGAATAGTTGAATGGGCGAGCTGTGAGGTGAGGTGTGGGGAGTGGGCACAAGCTGCCTCGGTGGATTTTCCTTTTTTTTTATTTATTTTCCATTTTGCTGCTTTTCTGCCTTTTTTTTGTAAA
>SRPT01000048.1:0-73073 GCA_018360205.1 Claviceps digitariae | reverse complement strand
CACCAGACACCAGACACCAGACACCAGACACCAGACACCAGACACCAGACACCAGACACCAGACACCAGACACCAGACACCAGACACCAGAGCACGCTGCACGCTGCAGACGCTGAGCGCCAGCATCAGCCCAGCCCAGCCCAGCCCAGCCCAGGCCAAGGAGTCCGGCCACTGCCCGGTAATCCCGTTGCCGGCCCCAGCTGGAACTAGACATGAAACCAGCCGGACCCAGCCAGACATTTGCTGAGTGCTCCTGCCGGCGGCGAGCAGCGCCAGCTGTGACGCAGGGATGCAGCGACGTAGCGGGGCACCACGGGTCCACAGCCAGGGCACATGCAGCATCGCGATACCCCGCTCGCACCCTGCTAGGGCGGGCATGACGGACGCATTGACGGCTTCCGTATTCCTTTCCTGTTCACTTTTAATCAAAAGCCGGCTTGCTTGCTCGGTCACACACTCTAGTTTTTGGCCTATTTACCAATCAATTAGGAAAGATGCCAGCCCGTGCATGTGGGCTGTCACGGATCGGAAAGGAGATGCGGCCAGGCGCATGATCTTTATTACCAGTTCTTCTTTCCGTGTACGTCGGTGCGGGCGTCGTGACGTCACTCATCGCATTTGATCGGAAGGTGCAGCGGGAGAACTGTGGGGCCCCGGTTGAGCTTGGCCGCCTACAGGCTACAACATACAACATTGAACAGGTGTCTGTTGTTCCTGTTCCTGTTTACTCGTCCTGCCTCCTGTCAATTATCGAATGCATTTTATGTTTTATTCCTCATCTCCTATCATCGCTGGTATTACCCTAACGACAGAGCGGCTGCGGGCTCATCTCCCGCCCTCCTACCGTCGCTTATCAGTCACCGCTCCATGAGTGAGGTCGTTGTGTCCGTTGTCCGTTGTCCGTTGTCCGACCTCCGTTCCAGCCTTGGCAGTTGGCACTCCCCCGGCTCATCGAATCTCGGGTCTCCTGGCTTGCTTAGCTTTGGCGCATCGCATCACATCGCAGCAACCCGTTCATCCGCCTTGGTCGTGTGTTTTGGTTCGTCGTCGCCGCCATCAGCAGCTCCCTCCCTCCTGTCGCGAATTGGACTCGAGACAGAACAAGTACCTGCCACATTCCTCCACTCCCAATCTGATTAACCCTGTGCGGCGTTTCGGATCTTCTCATCTCGCTCTCGCGGAAAGTCCATTGTCGCGCTTGAAACGATTTGCAACTTGTATAACCCGTCACATGCCACCGGGCCCGGCATCATCCCGAGTACCCACACGCAAAGAATAACATGGAGCCCGAGCCTTCCACTGACTCCCGCATCGGCAAGCTCGATCAGACGAGGACTGTACATTCTCCTGACCAGCCTCATGGCCGTCTTGACGCACTTGAGCGCAGCGTGACTTCCACGGAGACCAGCTCAGCTCCAGCCGCCCTCAAAGCGCCGTTTGCCCTCTCCACGGGCGCACCTAGTCCGGCAACCTCGGACAGTGACGGCGACTACGACAACCCTCTCGAGTCAAATTCCAGGTGGCTCCTCAGCGCAAAAGCTCAGGCGGTTCGCTACGCCGCCAGCTTGGGCTTCAGCATCCATAACAGGTCCGAACCTCCAGCGCCATATCCTTCCAGAGAAATTTGGTTGGACTCCACATTGTCATCCTGGAAAGGAAAGCAGAAGATCAAGGTGGAAGTCTGGAATCCGCCACGAATATCCATCGGAACCCGTGCTGCTGTCATCAATCTGCACGGCGGCGGATGGATTCTGGGTCAAGGTACTGATGATGCTCGATGGGCAGGGGCGGTACTCTGTAACGTCGATGCCGTTGTTTTCACGGTCAATTATCGACTGGCTCCGAGCTACCCTTTCCCCACACCAATGGAGGATTGTGTAGATGCCATTGTTCAGATTGCATCACGAGCATCAGAATTTGGGATTGACCCAGACCGTATTGTCTTGTCTGGCTTCTCCGCCGGGGCAACGAATGCTCTTACAAGCTGGATTGTCTTACAAGAGCCGTCTCGATGGGACTACAGCTTACCGAGTCGTCCGCCTCCGATACTCGGCTTGATTCTATTCTATCCAACACTGGACGTGACTATTACTCGGCCAGGAAAACGTCAAAGCTGTAGTCGACCGGAGCGGACTCTATCTTCCGGGATGACGGATTTGATTGACGCTTCGTACTTCTATCCATCAATTCCGAGGGACCAGCGCACTGATCCTAGAATGTCGCCTGGACTGATGCCGGATGACTTATTGAAGAAGCTGCCACATTTACACATGATACTCTGCGAGTATGACATGCTACTGGCTGAAGGCATCCGATTTGCTGAGCGGTTAGAGCACCTTGATGTGCCGTATACTCTTCGCATTGTCGAGGGAGAGGGACATGCGTGGGACAAACCCCCGCCCATGACGCCAAAGGAGAGCGTCTTGACAGAATATGGCAAAGCAACCGAAAGCATTTCTCGATGGATGGGCCGAGACTGCGAGACTGACCAGGAATCGGTGAGCTCTTCAATGCGTGTCAAAAGGTTACGTTTCAAACGACCACGGTATCTGTCAGTCCGATCAAGGTCTGTAAGATAGTCCAAAATACGTGAGATGACCACCACGCCGACAGCAGGACCCAATTGTAATGGATTCGATCCACAGTGGTGGAACATTTCTATGGTAGAGTCCCGGGCTTTTCTTTTCTTTTTTTTTTTATGCCACTTTATCGTATGACGATGACGAAATGCAAGAAGACGCAGAATTAGAAACGGCAGACAGGACACTGAGACGTAATATGACCAGGCGCGGAGAAGCATTGTGCCAAAACAGGCGACAGGCGACCTTATATACATTTTCTGTATTCGTTCAGGAAACAGAAAAAGAAGTCGGCGCATAAGTTCAAGAGCATTGCCTTTACTTTTACACACATCGGACACTTTAGACGAACAGAGTTGTTATAGAGAATATTAGATACTGAGAGGACAATGGCTGAGCAATACACGCATCTTATGGAACAGTTGTACACTTCTGTGATTCTGCCATGTCGCAATGGTCTAGGCCAGTGCCCGCATGTTGCAGTATCTACGCCCGAATGTTTGATCGCCGCAGCGCTTCACGGAACTGACGGATCTCGCCAACTGTCACGTCTCGCCATGGAGTCTCTCGATGCGCTAACAACGGCACTAAACTCCAGACCCCAGCAGGACAAGCAACCGGCATACCGCGTGCTTCCGGATTGGAATCTGGTCTCGCGACCATTGCATTTACATACTATTCCAGTGGCTTCGAGAATCTTGCTTATAGGTGGAGAGTTTTCAACATCATTTGTTCTTATGTGCTGTTGATATGTTGATGTGGGTAGGTAGGCATGCAGCGGAGGTGCAGTAACGCCAGGGTATGGTCAAACCCGGGCTCAGCTTGAGCCTCATACATTGGTGAATCCGGGTCACAGGGATCGTGATACAAAGCCAACGCATGGCGATATGCTGGGGGGATACTTCGGCGCTGCAGTGTACCAGGCAGACAGTATATGCATGCAATGTTCCTACCTACGTACGCGCCCACGCCAGATTCTGTTAACAGCTCGTGCTACAACAACTCTCTCAACCCATAAGTAAGTACATATAACCGTTATCACTCCCCTTGATAACAACAAAAAACCGGCGATATTGTCGGACTCTGTCACGGACTATCCCCAGAATCCGTCCGGTCCGCGCACATGCAGCTACGTAGGGTCCCCAGACCGCCGCGCCATTTCTGTGCGTCCCGCCCGTCCGGAACGCATCCTCTTCCTTCATGGGCAGGCCCAGACCAGCCAGCCATGTCGTGGTATGGACGGGGCGAGGCGGGGTATTGCGACAAGGGGCTTTTCCGGGGAAGGGGGATCTCTGAAATGGAGGTTGAGGAGGTGAGTTCGTGTGTGGGAGAGTGGCTGATAAATGAATAGGTAGTATGAAAAAAACAACCAAAAACAAAACAAAACAAAACAAAAACCAATATTAATCACAGCACATAATGGTTAGTGCGTTAGATGTCAGGCAACTAGGTACGTATGTACATACTATGCAACATGAGGGGAGACTTAACCTCGACACGTTGGCCGCTATTGATATCAAGTATCAGACCAAATGGGTCGAAAGGGATGCGCGCAGCAAAGTTTGTGGTGGCCGCTGCTGGTTTTTGTCTTTAAGATTGAGCATGATAAGATGGGTAGGTTTGGGTCAAATGGAAGGGGGTTGAGTGTGAGTTTGGATATATTGGAGATGATTGCTTGGTTAGCTCTACTTTTAAGGAGAAGAAGAAAAGGAACAAGAAAATAAAGAAAGGGAAAAAAAAAAGAAAGAAAGAAAAAGAGAAAAAGAAGAAAAAAGGCGGGTGTACATATGTCTCGGATGGAATCTTAATGCATACACGCTGCAAGTACAGACTGCGAAACACGAACCAGAATCCTGGCTACAACGGCACAAATATTCAAGCATGACTTTTATTTTCTAGCTTTCAAGCACCATCCCCCCCACGGCCGCCAAAGCTCCATCTGCATTACCACTTGGCCTCCTTGCTGTCGAGGAAACCCTTCAAGATGCCGACAATCTTCTCCATGGCAGCCAGATAGACGCGCATTTCCTCCTGGACCTTGGCATCATCGGAACCAAGTTTGGCATAAAAGTCCTTGCGGTAAGGACATGCGCTCATGGCGGCGCTGAAGACTGGCTTGACCAGAAAGCTGTGGTGGGGCTTGAGAGTGTGGCCGTAGGCAGCGCGGAAGGACTCGGAGAGTTCGCTGGAGGGATTGGCGAGGTTGGCGCTCAGCGCGGTGCAGGTGAAGTCAAGGCCACTGGATTTCCACAAAGACGCATGATTAGTGGGAAAGGAGAAGACGAAGAAACGGGGAGGGGAAGCTCGTGTCATCGTCATCAATGCTTCAGAGACAAAAGGGCATGGACCTGCAGCAATCTGCAAGGGTGCACACATACCGAATGAGCCAGAGGAGGCCCTCGGTGGCAGTGTGTTTCTTTGTCTTGAGTTCGTTTCGGCAGAGGTCTTGGATGTTTTCCGAATCCGCGGGCGCGGCAAGTTGTCTGTCACGCAGTTTCTATTTTGGAGAGGTCAGCCATCGTTTGAACAGAAAGATGTAATTTGTCGACTACTGAACACACACCACACATATACAGACAGACACATAGAGACGAGAGAGAGAGAGAGAGAAAGGGAGACATGAGGAGATGGGACTTGCCTTGACGTTACCGAGCATGTCGGACTTGACGGGGGAAAACGCAACCGAGCCCATGACATCTACGCAAGTCGAAAGAAACGAATTAGGTGCGCGGTTATTTCACACGGGGACTGAATGGCACCATCCGTTTCCTCCAGACAACGTACCAAACATGGTGGTCAGAGACTCGGCCGCGTCGAGGAATTCGGTCGTAGCAACGGCATTGCCCTTGTCGGCGTCGATGGGGACATTGGTAAAAGACTGTTTGAAGGTCTGCACGATGGTGCCACCGGGGGGGATGACGGAAGCCGACATGGTTCTGGGCGATTGTCTCTTCTGGAGAGAGGGTGGATGGTTCTTGGAGCGAAAAAGTATCGGGACGAAGCAGGAAGAGGTTTGACGCGAAGTCGGTTGAGGTCAAACAAGTGGACAACGTGTGCGGTGACTGTGCACTGTGCAATTGGTGCAATGCGGGGTTCCGTTCAGCTGCAAAACGAGGGGTCAGGAGTCGAGGACTCGGGGAATCTGAAACATCAACCAGGGCCGACAGACCCAACAGATGCAACAGACAAAGATGATGGATGATTTATGATTCGAACAAAGACTTCATCCAGTATCGAGAAGCTCGAGCTCAATGGCTAAAAGTGCGACTTCTGGACTCTGGAGCGGCTTCGCAGCAACTTCCCCAACATATACTGTGCACTCCGCACTCCGCACGGTGCATTGACGCGAGGCTTCAACTCCGCGCGTGAGCAGACATTCTTGAAGTTGGCATTCCATTCCATGAATTCATACACAAACCGTCGATACCCGGTTCATGGCCCTAGTCTGCGGTGCTATTCCCGCCATCTCCCCTTCCCATCCCGTGCCTCCAGTGCGGTGTCAAGCCCCCCAGGTGCCAACATAGAGCCAAGCCATGACGCCATGACGCCTGGTGACGTCACAGCTCAAGAAATGTCTAACCCCGGCTTTGGACAGCACCTGGACGGTCCGTATCACCGACGCCAGCGATGCACCAGAAGTGCTTCGCCTACTCGATGCAGAGATTCGAGACCAGCATGCTTCTGGTGCAAGTCTGAAGGCGGCTGGTGTCTTGTCTGGTCGAGCAAGTTGTCGACTGGTCAGGCATCAGGATTCAAAGACTTAGGAGTTGGTGCCACTTTTTTTCCCAACTCGGACCAGACAGAGTCCAGCCTCGAGAGTCCAGACTCTAAGCTCCGAGCTCCAGACTCCAGACATGGAGCTCAGAATCTGATTCCATCCAGCCCAGCGGTCAGCAGACCAAACACACCAGACACATTCTGTTTTTGCTCATTTTCTTGTGTATCCCTCGAGGTGAAAAGCCAGAGACAGCGATCCTGAATCCTCATCCGCGCCAACTATATATATACATACTCGCTTCCCCTTCCATCATCAACACGCATCATCACCACCGCTTTTACTTTGCACCAATACAACCATGTCCAAGACCGGGGACGTGCCGGAAAGCTCTGGTGGCCACACCGGCTTTTTGGGCCTCATGGATGACCTCAAGGAGAAGCTGAGCGAATCCAAGCTTCACGACGCCAAAGTTGCATTGATTAACAAAAAGTCAGTTGTCGCTGCTTGTCCTGCTTCTTGTCGGGACTTGGGATATTGTTGCGCGGGACAGGAGAGGGTGATGATGGAAACGGCTGACATTTTGCGCTCTTTGCAGACATCAAATCGGAAAGCTTGGTAATTTGGTATGCATACCTCATGGTGCTCTTTTTTTTTTTTTTTTTTAAAAAAAAAAAAAAAAAAAAAAAAAAAAACGGCTGTTCAGTATCTTCGTGCTTCTCACTTCCTACTACTAACCAACTCATACACAGTTCAACAAAGGTCACCGTCATGACGAAGAACACGAGCAGCGTTGTGATGAGAAACGCGCGGCAATCTGTCAATCTCATCGGTTCGAATCCTTCTTTCCCGAGCGTGAAGGAAATCTCATCAAATGGTACGTCGACGGCTGTGACTATTTTTGGGCCGTCTCTGTTGCGCTTGAACAAGCCCAAGAATCCATTTACATTTGTGACTGGTGGCTTTCCCCAGAGTTGTTTCTGCGACGCCCAGCCTACCACAAGCAAGACTTTCGACTGGACCAGATTCTCAAGAGGAGGGCCGAGGCCGGTGTCAAAATCTATGTCAGTGTCTACAAGGAGGTCGAGGCTGCTCTGACTTGCAACTCTCGCCACACGAAGCAGGCGCTTGATGCGCTTTGCCCTGAGGGGACTCCTGGTTATGGCAACATCCGGGTCATGAGGCACCCGGATCACAATGTATTCGAGAACGCCGCCGACATGACCGTGTACTGGGCGCACCACGAAAAGTTCATTGTGATTGACTACGCCATGGCTTTCATCGGTGGCCTGGATTTATGCTTTGGTCGCTGGGACGCTCGTCAGCATCCCCTTTCTGATGTTCACCCGGAAGGTGTTTCCGAAGAAATCTGGCCGGGCCAAGACTTCAACAACAATCGAATCATGGACTTCAAAAAGGTGGAGGACTGGGAGCAGAACGAACTGAGCAAAGCCGAGTACGGTCGTATGCCGTGGCACGATGTCGCCATGGCTGTCATTGGCCCCTGTGTCTTCGACATTGCTGAGCATTTCGTCCTTCGCTGGAACTTTGTGAAGAGAGACAAATATAAGCGGGATGAACGCTATGACTGGATCGTGCTGGAAGGGCGTGAGGGTGAAGACGAGGACTTGGTTGGTGTCCAGCGGCCCACGCATCCTGTTGGACAATATGTGAAGCATCCTCTGTCACCGCTCAGCACCAAGCACTTGGACAACAGGGGAACCGTCCGCGCACAAATCGTGCGATCCAGCGCCGACTGGTCCAGTGGCATTCTCAAAGACCACTCCATCCAAAACGCCTATTGCGAGATCATCCGCAAGGCGGAGCACTTTGTTTACATTGAGAACCAGTTCTTCATCACGGCCACGGGCAACCAACAAGCTCCCATTCACAACACTGTTGGCCAGGCCATGGTAGAAGCAGTTGTGCGCGCAGCCAACGAGGGTCGAAAATTCCGCATCATCGTCATCATCCCCGCTATTCCCGGGTTTGCTGGCGATCTCCGCGACAATGCTGCCTCGGGCACTCGCGCCATCATGGACTATCAGTACAAATCGATATGTCGAGGCGAGCATTCCATCTTTGCCCAAATTCAGAAGCAAGGTGTCGATCCGGCGCAATATATTTTCTTTTTTAATCTGCGGTCCTACGACCGCCTGAACAAGACTCATGCCATCTGCGAGGCTGAGAAGAAGACGGGAATAAGCTATCAACAGGTTCAGCGAGCCGAAGCCGAGGAAATCATGGCGAGTGGTATTCATGGCTATGACACCAGCGGCTCAGACAATGAAGGATCCAGTCGACTCCACGACCTTCACCATCTGAGGCGCAGGAAAGCTAGGGAAGAAAGGCGGAAGAGAGCGGAAAACATGACAAGCGCGCAGAAAAAGGCCGCCGAAGATGCCAAGATGGCCCGGGAGATATTTGAGAAGGAGAAGGGCTCGGAAGACGTCGTCTCGGCAGCGACAGTCGCACAATATGCCATGAGGGTCGAGGGCTCCTTGGAAGATGAGCCGTGGGATAATCAAGAAGACGAGGAGTCTGAGATTAAAAACTGGATACAAGAAGAACTCTACATCCACTCGAAGCTGCTCATCGCCGACGATCGGATCGTCATTTGCGGATCGAGCAACTTGAATGATAGAAGTCAGCTCGGAGATCACGACAGCGAGCTCAGCATCGTCATGGAAGATACGCGCAAAATCCAGACCACCATGGACGGAAAGCCATACGAAGCTGGCTACCATGCCGCCACTCTACGTCGGTATCTTTGGCGAGAGCATCTGGGCCTGCTGCCGCCCCAGGAACTGGATGCCAAGGACGACATAAACGCCCAACCGCCCAACGTGAATGCCGAAAACGACATATTCGACAAGGACGAGACGTGGGAGTTTGTGGCTGATCCGCTGTCCGATGAACTGTGGGACACGTGGATGGGCAATGCACACAAGAATACCAAGATTTTCAGAAACGTCTTCCACGCAGACCCGGATGATCATAGTGAGTTTACTTTTCTTGTTCCTCAATATATATATATATGTATATATATATATATATATATATTGGCCCCTTTCTGCAGCAAACCCATGACTAACAGATTCAGTCAAAACCTTTGACGACTACGATCACTATCTCCCGCCCAGGGGCGTCAAAGCCGGACACATTTACGATCAATTCATGCCGCCCGAGGAAGCGCGAGCTAAACTGTCCCAGATCAAAGGACACCTGGTGTGCATGCCCATGCAATTTCTGCAGGATGCTGAAATGGCAGAGAGAGGATTGCAGGTCAATTCCTGGACAGAAAGCGTGTATACCTAAATGGTCAGGAAAAGGAGGAATGACGTTGCTCGGGAAGGGGGGGTCAATGGGTGAGATTTGCGTCAGTTTAAGGGTACATATGTGTGCACATATATAATATAGAGTATATACTGTTCTAAATATCTTGTTGTAATGATGACTGCTTTCTTTCTCCGTCATGAACAGCTCAAGTGAACCAGACAAACCATACAGGCGTGTGTTCATAACACGAGCGAAGAGCAATAGAAGATAGGAACAGTCCATACAGCCAGTCATATTGATGTAGTCAATCACGATTCATACATGTCGTCCGGTGGCACCTCATGGCTGGCTGGGCCGAAGCGCCAACGAAGCGCTGGAGACGGTTTGGGCCAATCGTCATGTCTGGTCGAGGAGCCATTGCCGGACAGGATGCAGATGGATGACGGCTGGGATGCATGGATTGTTCGTGGATTGTTCGTCGTGGACATTGAACAGCTGTGACGTGTCTGGCACTGCGCTGGGTGGCGGCGGATCCCCCACTGGCGTCCACCACCACTGCGGCCCGCCTGAATGTTGCCCCAAACCCGCGATAAACATCGACGCTCCTCCGCCACGCACATCGGCAGCACCCCGCTTCTACATCATCTGCGTCTTCCGTGTCACGATTCAACCTCCGAAACTCCAGTTTGCCCTTCCATCCCGCGCCCCAGAAGGAAAAAAAAAAACAAGGGAATCCCGCTTCGACACCTTTCCCAGGTCGCTTCTCGCTTCTCGCTTCTCGCACGCCCGTTCACCGTCCACAGCGTCTCTCCCTCCCGCGGGCCACCACCACCACTCTCCTCCCCCGACGTTACGTACCTGCATCGACATACATACAACATACATACCTTCCGACCAGACCCTTTGCCGCCTTTCTTTCTGCGACGCCACGGCTGTTTTGGCTGGCCGCATTTAAGGCCACCTCCCGATCGTTCGATTTCCTGAGCTTGTCTATACTATACAGTTGCTCGGGTCTACATTAAAAAAGCTATTGATTTTCTTTTTTATCCTTTGTTGCGGACCGGTTGTTGCTCAAGCAGTATTCCAAATTCGATATTGGACATTGCAGTGACGCTTGGCGGGACGGCTTGCTGCTACTGGCTGCTCTGGTAGCTGTCTGTGCTAGCTGCTGTCATCTGTCATTGATCTGCTGTCTGCTGCTGCTACTGCTACTGCTTCCGGCGTCTGTACAATCCTGTTCCTGCATACTTACATACAACGTACATACCATACGTCTTTCATCCCCAACCGGGCTTTCGGGCCCTCTTGAGCCTCGTCCTGTCAGCCAGATCCAGCGAGCCACACGACCTGGCTGCGTCGCATATACCCGTTTGCTCATTTTCTCCGACGGCACGGCACGGCACGGCTGAAGAGACTACCTGCACAGACCTCGCCGGCCTCGCCCATCTCTATCCCAACGGGGACCATCCATCGAAGCGCCGACAATATGCCTCAGTCCCCCATGATCTCGGTGCCTCTAAAGGCGACCAACGAAGTCGATTGGATCACACCGCTGAAAGACTACATCAGAGAGAACTATGGAGACGACCCCGAGCGCTATGCCGAGGAGTGCGCTACCTTGAACCGGTTACGGCAGGATATGCGTGGGGCGGGCAAGGAAAGCACGTCGGGTCGCGATATGCTGTACAGATACTATGGTCAGCTGGAACTTCTTGACCTGCGGTTTCCTGTAGATGAACAGCACATCAAGATAGCTTTTACCTGGTAGGAACCCGCTTCCTTCAGCCGTCTCCTGCTCCCCAAATATATATATATATATATACACATATATGTACAACGTTGCCAGCACGACTTCGCCAACCAACCAACTAACCAACCCTCTCTGCATGCAATAGGTTCGACGCCTTCACGCACAAACCGACGACCCAATACTCTCTCGCCTTCGAAAAGGCTTCCGTCATCTTCAACATTTCGGCCGTACTGTCCTGCTATGCAGTTTTTCAGAATCGCGGAGAGGACTCACCCCTCAAGATCGCTTACCACTCGTTCCAGGCGTCGGCTGGCATGTACACTTACATCAATGATAACTTTCTCCACGCACCTTCATTTGATCTGAGCCGCGAAACTGTGAAAACACTGATCAGTGTCATGCTTGCTCAGGCACAAGAGGTCTTTTTAGAGAAACAGGAGGCTGACCAAAAAAAGGTGGGACTGCTCGCCAAGCTGGCTTCGCAAGCGGGCTATTTGTACGGGCAGTCGATTGAGGGGGTGCAGGATAACGTCAACAGGGCGATATTTGAGAAGGTCTGGTTGACCATGGTTCAGGTACGGAGCTTTTTTTCCCCTCCCATATGTGTGGGGGGCACTCGCTATAAAGGGGAGGGATAAGACGGTTTCAAAAAAAAAATGAAAGAAATAAAAAGACTCAATCGTGCTGATCCGAATATAACAAGTAGATCAAAGCCAACTTGCTCAACTCAAAGGCCCAGTACTACCAAGGGATTGTTGATAGCGAATCGAAAGAGCATGGTATTGCTGTCGCCCGTCTGCAGGTAGCAGAGACGTTGGCGAAAGAAGCCGAACGACAATCACGCAACTTTCCATCCTCAGTACCGGTCAATTCGAATCTCAGTGCGGATTGCGGTAGTATCTTGCAGGACATGTCGAAAAGACAGCTCTCAACTGTTCAAGATAAACTTCGAGAGGCACTCAAGGACAACGACTTTCTCTACCACCACACAATTCCTTCCGAAGCTAGCCTTCCGTCAATTGCCAAACTCCCTGCCTCCAAACCTATTCCTGTGACCGAACTTTACGCTGGACAGGATATGCAGCGAATCACGGGTCCGGATCTTTTTGCCAAAATTGTTCCAATGGCAGTCACCGAATCAGCAAGCCTGTATGACGAAGAAAAGGCGAAATTGATCCGAGCAGAAACAGAAAGAGTCGACACAGCAAACGGAGAAATGGCCGCCAGCTTGGACTATTTGCGCTTGCCCGGCACGTTACAGGTCCTGAAGGGGGGCATCGACCATGATGTGTTGCCCGACGAAGACTTTCGTCAGTGGTGTAGCGACGTTGCTGATCACGAGAATCCTGCCGACATATTCGATTATTTGCGAAGTGAGAAAGAATCGATTGTCTCGACGCTAGACTACAGCTCCAAACAGTTGGACATGGAGGAAAGCGTTTGCGAGAAAATGCGGTCCAAATACGATAGCGAGTGGAGTCAACAACCAAGTTCTCGCTTGACCCTAACACTGCGGTCAGACATGCGGAATTACCGAGAGGCCTTGGACGAGGCCACGAGGAGCGATACTCAGCTTGCGACAAAGCTGCGGCAAAACGAAGACGAGATTGATGAGATGCGTCGTGCGGCGGAAGAGGGAGAGGTTGATCAACTGTTCCAGAACGCTGTTGCTCGTGCGCGCGTCAGAGGCAGTCACGTAACTAGTCCGTCGAATCCGGGGCCGAATCTGCTGGATACTGATTTTGGGGAGAGCGGACCCAGCGTCATGGACCAGGTCGGCAAGATTGAAGAGATTCTCAAGAAACTTAACCTGGTTAAGCGCGAACGAAACCAGGTTCTGAAAGACTTGAAAGAAAAGGTACCGGAGGCACTAGTCTAAGAAGAAGAAGAAGGAGAAGAAATGCTAACTTTTGTTTACTCCAGGTGCACGATGACGACATTTCACAAGTATTGATTTTGAACAAAAAGTCTATACCAAACTATGAGAGTCAACTGTTCGAGCAGGAGCTGGAAAAATTTAGGCCGCATCAAAATCGGTTGCTGCAGGCGAACCACAAGCAGTCGCAGCTGATGAAGGAGCTCACGATGAAATTCAATATTCTTTTGCAGGACAAGCGGGTACGGGCTGAGCAGAGCAAGTACGAGACGATGCAACGGCAGCGATCTTTAGTGATCAATAAATACAAGCGGGCATATCAGGAGTTTCTGGATCTCGAGGCAGGGCTGCAAAGCGCAAAGAATTGGTATGCTGAAATGCGCGAGACGGTGGGAAGCCTGGAGAAGAATGTCGAGACATTTGTGAACAACCGAAGGGCAGAGGGCGCCCAGCTACTCAACCAAATCGAAGAGGACCGAGCAGCCAGCAAGAACTCGCAAGCAGAGCTGGAACGAGAACGAATGCGGGAGCTGATGGAGCGCATGTCAATGGAACCAGGCAAGGCCAGGGCCACGCCGCAATCCACGACTACGTCTGGGCGACCAACACCAGCGCCCTCGTTTCAGTCGGGACAAGCACCTCGGTATCCGCAGACCAATTTTCAAGGTCAATACCAGGTGGCGACTTCTTCGCCGCCTCCCAATCAAGCCAAGTATCCCGGCTACTCGAGTCCACCACCGCAAAGCACCTTTTCTCCGCCCACATACAATCCCTCTCAGTATGGTCGAACCCCTGGACCGACGTCTCCGCCCGCAAACCAGACTTCCTTTGGGCCGACGCAGACGTATGGTAATTATGCAGCGGCCCAGACGCAACAACCACCTCAACACCACCAAAACCACCATCCACAACAGCAGCCACAACCGCAGCAGCAGCAGCAGCAGCAGCAGCAGCAGCAACATCAGTCCGGCTACGTGCCGCTGGGGTTCGTGCCTCCTCCGCCCCCGCCGGGTCCTCCGCCCTTGGGACCTCAGCAAACGTTTCACTACGGAAACGGGGAATACGGCAACCAAGGTCAAAATCCCCAACCGCAACCAGCGCACGATCCGTGGGCGGGCCTCAACTCATGGAAATGAGGGGGGGAACCTGAATTTATACGTGTGAAATGAAAGCGTGCATCCGGCAGACATGAGCAGGGGGTTCGTCACCTTTTGAGAGAGCGTGCGTTGGGTTCCCATGCTATAGGACTGTTCCTATTTACGGTGTACGGTTTTGCACTAGAGGAGCTTTTATAGCACTATCGTTTAATATATCAATCATCTCTGCATGTGAAAGCCCGTGAACGTTGGTGGTACTACAGTTTGTGCATTGGTGCATGAAGGTTGACTGTGGTCTGTCTGGGGATGTATTGTCCCTGGTTGATGAGTGCAAAGGCAGTGCAATTCCTTGGTTTTCCTTGGTTGGGGATTCATTTCGTGCTGCTTTGTGTGTAATTAAGTTTGGATGTAGGCTTCCTTACTTCCTTTATTTCGCCTTTGTGTGTTGATACTCTTTTTTTTGTTATCGACGTACATAAGAAAGAGAGATTCTTCTACATACATACATACATACATATGTACAAACATATGTACAAACATGTGTAAGTCAAGTACCCAGATAAGTTCGGCATGGACATGTAGGGTAAGTAAGTACACGTTGTGTAAGCCCATGCCCCGCGACGCATGGACGGAAGGACGGAGGACGGACCTCCGTGCCCCGCCCGCTTGCAGCTGGAGCCGACCTCGGCCCGGGCGCAACCACCAGCAAGCCCATCCATGATGCAACGTCCATGGCCGCCATGGCCGTTGCCGTTGCCACCACCCCTTCATCCTGATTCTCGACCATGCACTCACTCGCTTTTCCCTGTGCCACCTCATTCGTCGCTGATTCCTTGCGCCAGACGTGACAGTTGCGCCTCCCAAGACGAGTCTTTACGAAACACCGAAACACGCAAACACCAGCCATCACGCGACACTTGCCGAGGCACAGCTGCCGACCACCCCGGCCGGACTCAAGAGACCATGGCGTTAAAGGGAAGCGACATCGAGAAGCACAGCGACGAAAAGTCATGTTGGGTCATTATTCACGTATGCCTTTTTTTTTTCTCTGGCCTCTCAACGGACATGACAGTTGACCATATCGCTCTCTTCTCTCTCTCTCAAGGGCAAAGCTTATGACGTGACCGACTTCCTGCCTGGTACGTGACATGCATCTGCGCCATGCTCTCCGCTCTCCGCTCTCCGCTCTCCGCTCTTCACTCTTCACTCTTCACCCTTCACTCGAGTCTAGTCTCGAGTCTCGAGCATTGACCGGTGCGCCATCAGAAGCAACTCAAGAGTCTCGACTGATTTGATTGTCTTGTTGGCCCCATTTCCCCAGAGCATCCCGGCGGCTCCAACATTATTCTCAAGTACGCCGTAAGTATGCTTCCATGTTCTTCTCTCCCTCGCCCTTTATCCCGGCGCGCCGCAATTATGTAGTCGGTCAAACGGCCTACCACCCGTGTACATCCCTGCCAACCATTCTTGTTGCTTCTTCTACAGGGCAAAGATGCGACCGAGGCGTTCGAACCCATCCACCCGCCTGATACCTTGGACAAGTATCTCGACCAGTCGAAACACCTCGGGGATGTGGACATGGAGACCGTGACCAAGGAAGACAAGGCGGAGGATCCAGAAGAGGCGGCTCGTCTGGAGCGGGTAGACCAGAAACCCTTGCTGTCACAATGTTATAACCTGTTTGATTTTGAGGCTGTGGCGCGGAGGATCATGAAGAGGACTGCCTGGGGGTACTATTCCAGCGCAGCGGATGATGAGATTGTAAGTTTTTTTTTTTTTCCCTTTCTTTCTATTCTTGCGGAGTGGTGGACAAAAAACAAAAGAAAAAAAGAAAAAGATCTTTCAAGAGCATCTCCCCTGACCTGCGTCCCAGACCATGCGGGAGAACCACAGTGCTTTCCATCGAATCTGGTTCCGCCCCCAAGTCCTCGTCGACGTCGAAAAGATCGACTTTTCCACCACCATGCTGGGCTCCAAGTGCTCCATCCCCTTGTACGTGACGGCCACAGCACTGGGGAAGCTCGGAAACCCCGAAGGAGAAGTGGTGCTCACGCGAGCCGCGCACACCCACGACGTGATCCAGATGATCCCGACGCTGGCGTCGTGCTCGTTTGACGAGATTGTCGACGCCCGGCGCGGCGACCAGGTGCAATGGCTGCAGCTGTACGTCAACAAGGACCGCGAAATCACGCGCAAGATTGTCCAGCACGCCCAGCAGCGCGGCTGCAAGGGCCTCTTCATCACCGTCGACGCCCCGCAGCTGGGCCGTCGCGAAAAGGACATGCGCTCCAAGTTCTCCGCCGAGCAGGGAAGCAGCATCCAGGCCGGCCACGACACGGACAACTCGCAGGGCGCCGCCCGCGCCATCTCCAGCTTCATCGACCCCTCGCTCAGCTGGAAGGACATTGCCTGGTTCAAGAGCATCACCAGCATGCCCATCATCCTCAAGGGCGTGCAGCGCGTCGAGGACGTCCTCCGCGCGATCCAGGTCGGCGCCCACGGCGTGGTCCTCTCCAACCACGGCGGCCGACAGCTCGACACGGCCCGCTCCGGCATCGAGATCCTCGCCGAGACCATGCCCGTGCTCCGAGCGCACGGTCTGCAAGACCGCATTGAGGTCTTCATCGACGGCGGCATCCGTCGCGCCACCGACATCATCAAGGCTCTCTGCCTGGGCGCCCGGGGCGTCGGCATCGGCCGCCCCTTCCTGTACGCCATGAGCGCATACGGCCAGCCTGGTGTCGAGCGCGCCATGCAGCTGCTCAAGGATGAGATGGAGATGAACATGCGGCTGATTGGGTGTGCCACCGTGCGTGACCTGAACCCCAGCCTGGTGGACACGAGGAGCCTGTTTGTGCATTCCAGTCCCGCAGCCGCGGATGCCCTGTCGCAGGCTGTTTATGATCCGCTCGTGACGCCTGCGCAGAGGACCTCGAGGACCCCGCCGCGGGGAAAGTTGTAGATAGGGGGGGTTTCAACCCTACCAGGTGTGGTGTCTTGGAAGCCGTGTACATGATGACATGCTGCTGTGGAAATTTCGACCGCAGCTCCTGGCCCCAGAACGATACCCATCATGTGTATTCGTTTTCACAAGCAGTGTCCCGTGTTTCCCTGGCCAGCATGCCGGCGCGGTCCAGAGATGCTGCTGCGGTGCTGTATGATAGAATCTGTCTGTAAAGAGTTGCCTCACCGTTTGACTCTCACGTGGTACGAATGATATACAGTGGGTGGTAGGTCATTCCGAAACTTTTTGCAGCAAGATGGTATGGAAAGATGTTCCGAATTATCTGGACTCACTGTAAAGGAATATAAATATATAAGAATATAAATACATAAGAATATAAATATATAGCAATATCAATATATAAGAATATAAACATATAACAATATAAATATACAAAAATATAAATATATAAGAATATAAATATATAAGAATATAAATATATAAGAATACAAACATATAAGAATATAAACATATAAGAATATACATACACAAAAACATAAATATATACACATATTATATCCTCAACCCGCACAACTACTCAACTCCACCAACTAACCTGCCCCAGATGCTGCTGAGCCTTGGCTTTCCGTATACGAAGCTTAATTTCACCAGGACGCCCATCCACTTACCAAACGTAGGGTGTGGATCTGCAGAGGATGATGCAACAACTGGCAATGCAGTGTAAATAAATGGCATTTTTCAATTGATTTTATCCTGGCCGTTTTTAATTCTTCATGACTTTTGTAACTTGGGCTTTGACGGTATCTACTTCATCTTGGCTTCATCTATTTCATCTCAAATTGATCTACTTTGTCTTGACTTCATCGACTTCATTTTCAAACAAAAACTCCACATTTACATCCCAATCTACTATCAAAGCACCCTCATGAAATCTTTCAACGAAATCGGCTTCGTCACCGCATTGTTGAGACCCTCGTGGTACGTCACCCACACCTTGTTCTCTTCCTTCTTGACACATTTCAGCCCCGTCCTGGCGTCGATACCCGTCAACGGCTGCGCTTCGATAATGCGTCCAAAAAAGTCCTTCTTCACCGCAGTCGCAGCATTCGTGGCTTGTTGATGTTGTTTTTGTTGTTGCTGTGTTAGCTTGTCCGGTGCGGGCTGGGAGTGCGGCAGCGCCAGTTGTGTGCCTGAGGTGGTGCCGGCCTGGAAGCGTGCTTGGCGGGCCGTGTTTTCGCGCAGGGCCATGGTCCGCTGGAGTTCTTGGTCAAGCACCTGGCGGACGGCATAGCGGGTTGGTGCGAGGGACGGAAGGAGTGTGCTTGTTTCGAAGGTGCACAGGGAGTCGAGATCACTGGAGTTATTGTTAGCTGGCGTTGGCTGACGAGAGAGATACTTGTTTACATGGGGTTCATAGACAGAGGGAAAGAGGAAGAGGTTTTTTTTTCCAACGCGATATAAGTTCGAATAAGTGTATGTGTGTGTGTGTGTGCGCGCGTGAAAGAGAGAGAGATAGAAGACAAATCAACATACGGCTCTAATCGGTAGACGTATTGCGGCCCACGCGCGCCCGTAACTTCGCTTTCGATTCTACCCTTTTGCAGCTGTATGCCCATCTCGGCAAGAATCTCGCTCGCTCTCTTCACCATGGCCTTTTCGCTCTCCTTGCGCACACTAGCCATTGAGCCCTGGCTGCCTCCGACGACGACGGGCTTCACGTCCGGCGACACAAGACGTATCAAGTACGGGAGAAGCTCGGTCGCTACGTCTTCAGGACTGCGGAAGGATCGCGTCAGCGTTGGGTTGAGTTGTCCCTGCAACGCCTGCAGTTGAGATCGCGTCTGCTTCTCTGCCTCGCGAGCCTGGTAGTCTGCCCGAGGGCCAGAAAATGGCAGCGGCGGGCTGTCATCCTCGGACATCCTCTGCGCACTAAAATTATTCGTATTAGTATAATTATGACTGGCACCGTCCCAGCGTTTCTCAAAACTGCCGGTGCCGTCCGCATAGTGTCTCTTTGGTGACGCAAAGAGATGGTGGCATGCCAAGATGGGTTGACTCAAGTATGGAGCAAGCTCCCATTCTTGGCTTCTGTACAGCTGCGACTGGCAGGCATCGTGAAAATGAAGCCAGTCATATGCTTGATTGGGTTTGGTGAGGTAGATGTCGTCGTTGAACTCGCGATTTGGATACTCGGCAAATACCTCTGTCATGATGGTGCTGATTTCACCGCTCGTGTCAATCATTTGACGCAGGCGATCCATGGCGTGCTTCTTTTGTTGCTCTCCAAACCCGAGTTCGGCTTGCGGCTGTTCGTGTTGCGTTTTCGAAGACGCGTGTAGATTCATGGCCTGTTTTGGAAACCCTCCGCCCTCTTGGAACAGTCGCTGAATAATGTCTCGGACATTGCCTCGTCCAAGACCTCTCGCTCCGGCGGCACCGCTGGCGAGGTCGCCAAGGATGTTGCTGTCAATCCATTGACGTGATAGTCGTTCGTTGACCACCCCAGCAGAGGCTCGATACCGACCGGCAACCCACTCGCCCACGACCATGACGCCGCGCAAGTCTCCCTCGACTGTGCTCTCTGCGCCACGTCTTGCGTCGATGCCACTTGTCATACCCCACGCTGCTTCGCAAAGCTTTCTTGCGGCGTCTTTGTCGCATGGAATGCCTTCCTTTTCAAATACCGTCTTGACTCTGCTGACAACGCTATCAAGAGAAGGCTTGCCCACGTGGATGATCTCCGCCAGATTCGACTGTCGAAGAGGCCTCAATGATGGGTGGTAGACGTCATTGCAGATCAGGATCAGAGGCCGCAACAGGCGGAAGTCGTCGCCCCTTTTCTTCTTTCGAGTACTCCTTTCATGCGTAGAGCCCGACGTCTTAGCAGCCGCATTCTTTTGGTCTGCGAGTACCAGGTCAATCAGAGCCTTGACAAAACCACCTTCCCCTGATCCTCCGGACCCAGATACTGCGCCGTCAACCTCATCGACAACAACACATACTGGCTTGGCCATTTTCTTTTGAGACCCATCACTATTCCTGCTATTGGCAACGTTTTTTACGCTTTCAGTCCCCAGACTCGTGCGTATCCGATTATTGACCACATCACGGCTTCGGTCATCACTGGCGTTCACCTCAAGAACTTCGTATCCCGCCTGCCTCGCGCATACATGGGCCAGCGTTGTCTTTCCTAGGCCCGGAGGCCCAGTAAGCATCAAGATTTTGCGATGCGGCTTCTCCTCTTCCACCTGTTGTTTCATGCCCGGCCTTCGCCCAATTACGGGTCTTGACTTGGCCTGGCCAGGAAACACGACGGGGTCCCATCGCTTCAGCCATCGCAGCACATGTCGATTGGTGCTATCGTCTCCGCATAAGTCGACGAATTTCCTCGCACGGTACTTTTCAGTCCATAGAAGAGTCTTCTTGGGCTTGGTGCCTGCTGCTGAAGGAGCCTCTACAGATGCTATGGGCCGATCAGGTTCCCTCGGACTTGTTTGTGACCTATTGGCAACCTCTTTAGCTGCGTCATTGATCAATTCATGTATATCGATACCGTAGTAGCTTCGCTTCGCCCTCCCCTCTTTCGTCCGCGATCGAGCTGCTACAATTGACTCGTAGGAAACGGCGGCGGTTGCCTTTCGTTGTTTAATGGTTGCTGACTTGCCACAACACGTTTTGGCCGTGTAGCTGGGAGGAGCAATGCTCTCGAGAATTGATCTGGAGAATAAAGACTGGCCAGGCGTCCAGCTAGGAAGTTTCTCCAGTTCAGGTAAGCTTTGGCTGGTTTGGTATTGAATTTCCCGAGGCTCCGTCTCATTGCTTTCCGTGCTCGTCTCCTTGCCTAGCATGCGCTTCTTCGCTATGTGAGTGGCAGTCACATCCTGGTCCTGTAAATCATCGTCTGATTCATCATCGTCAACTACAAAGGGTCCGGCAACTTTTTGTTTCGACTTCGGCTTCGGCGTCGTTTTCGCAGGCTCAACATCGTGTGGCGTCGCGCGCTTAGGGGGAGCAGTGGGCGAGCTCTGTGGAAAAGTCACGGGTGACGGTGCAGCCAGCATAGTCGGATGCTGTTATTCTCACCAGATACGATGAAGGATCAGTTCATCGACGAAATTTTGGGACGAGTCTCAGAAGTCGATCGAAATTTGATTGTTGGTTATCATGATAAGATGACAGACTGATACTTGAACCCACCAGAGTGACCAGGCCCAGACGTGTAAGTTGGACGCGTCCCGAGTTGGCAACCGCGTTTAGTGGGACCCACTTTCTTCTTTCATGTTAGTAGCCTCGCCCGTCAGCCAACCCCCGAGCCTGCTGACACATCAACGGCGGGCGGGAAAATCCGGCCGAAAGCCGCCAGTTCGAGCTGTCCGCCAAAAAATTGGACAGCCGACAACAACCCCGTCTCTGCTCCTGAGGTTCACACGACGACGACGTCAATATCTCGTCCAGCTGTTCCCGCCACCACACCAAACACAAGAGGGGGGCAGCTTTGGCCAAGATGCGTAAGCCTTACCGATTCTACAGTCTCAACCGGCCGGTACGTCACCGCTTCCATTTTCTTCCTTCACTCTTCCGAATGTCTCAATGGTTGCTGCACACCACGCGCACCAACCATGGGCGCGGCACTCACTTTCCACGGTACATGGTGCTGACGATAGAAATGTGCTTCCTGTTCGATTCTACTCTCTCCAGAAACTGCGCCAGTCATGGAACAAATACAACCTCTTTAACCTCTATCGCAATGCGGGACGAGAGCCACAGATCCGAGGCACCCCGACATTCTTCCAGCAAAAATGGGCGGCCAAGTCGAAAACGAGAGCGTATCACGGCGAACACATTCCCGAGAAGAAATGGGTGCGCCTTTTCTCCCGTAGACTACTCTCGGCAGTTGATCTGCCTCCTGCATACCTCGCTGCGCACGATGGCTCCGAGCAGGCCGCTGGCCGAGGTTCTGGCTTGACCACGTTAAAAGTATCTGCGGAAAAGTACTCCCGAGTCCCGCAACTAAGCACAGAGGAGCGTATGAGGCGCAGACCGCCACCCTTTGGCGACGTTAATAAACTTTTGTCCGACCAATTTTCGAAAATGACGCCCTATATGCAAATGACATTTGCTCCTTTGGAGAGGAGATTGGATACCGCTGTTTTCCGCGCTCTGTTCGCCAGCAGCGTGCGACAGGCGCGGCAATTTGTTATTCACGGAGCCGTCAAGGTCAATGGCAAAAAGGTGAGTTTCTCCTTGTCTATCTTTTTTGTTCTCTTTGGTTGGCAATCAAAGACGGAGAGGGGGACGAGGGGTGTCGGAAAAAGAGAGCGGGAGAGAGATCCTGCATATATGTATACTAATAGCAGCAATTCTTCAATAGATGGTCCACCCATCCTATCTGCTGAATCCTGGCGATATGTTCCAGGTGGACACTGACAAAGTCATGTACGGCACGGGACAGCAAAAGGCGGCACAAGGATACAAGCGCCTATCCGAGAACTTGGTGGCACGCAAGAAGAAGTCGGAAGCTTTTTACACGGCAGCAATCAAAAAAGCCACTGATGAGTCCTCTGAAAAGACTACGGAAGAGCAGCCAGGAAGCGATGGCGAGCAGAGTTCGGAAGCTGGACTGAAGGCGCTGTCGGAGGAGGAGGCCTGGAAAGTCAATAACCGTGCCCTAAAATATCTTTTGAAAGACGTCAAGAAGATACTCAAAAACAACCCCCAGGAACTTTCTGCCAAAGAAAAGAAGCAATTGCGGCTATTCCGCACCGATGCCAAGCGCTTCCTGTCACATCCCGAAGATAGCGCCCTCGGTGTGCGAGACCTCATGCAGGAGCTGCAGCTCCAAATGAAGAACCACGAACTCATGCGCGAAACTTTCGAGAAGCTCACCATCCGGACCGAGGAGCCCACCACTAATGAGTCCGTCACCGCTGATTCCACCACTGCTGAAGCGTCGTCGTCATCTCCCAGCCCTGAGACTCCATCAGAACCAGAGTCACCTCAACCAGAGCACAATCGACAGCGCCAAATCGACAAGGGCCTCAAGGGCCTCTCGGAGGAGCAGAAAGAAAAGGCCGTTCGCATCATGGGCGACTCACAGCTCTCGCGCGAGGAAATGCGCCAGCTCTCCCGGCTCTTAGTGTATGACGAGGAGAACCCCATTGACGATACCAAGCCCTACGCGACACCCTGGCGGCCCCGGCCCTTCATGTCTGCCTTTGCCTTTATCCCTCGCTACCTCGAAGTTAATCCCAACATTTGCGCTGCCGTCTACCTGCGTCACCCCGTCGCACGAAAGGGTATGGCCGAGGTTCCCACGCCATTCAGCTATTTGACTAACCAACTGGCCCACAACTGGTATCTCGAGCGCGGTTAAATTTTTTAATTCCTTTTGAAAAAAAAAAAAAAAAAAAAAAAAAAAGAGAGATTCAGGCTCTCGTCGTGCCATTGCCCGAGAAGCAGTCCAGTTGAGGTCTTGTAAATTCTTTCCCCCGTTTTAAGTGTATATCATTTCCTCTCCCAGGAGGCATACACGCATAGACGATGACCGGAATGTTCACAACGTGGAAGCACATACCCTACCAGCCCCGCACGTGTTCTTCCGACCAAGAATGAAAAAAGAAAAGAAAAGAAAAA
This sequence comes from Claviceps digitariae, assembly GCA_018360205.1. Taxonomy (NCBI): domain Eukaryota; kingdom Fungi; phylum Ascomycota; class Sordariomycetes; order Hypocreales; family Clavicipitaceae; genus Claviceps; species Claviceps digitariae. The sequence continues at coordinate 49,179 of SRPT01000048.1, read as the reverse complement.
AAAAATGGACAGGTCAGGCAAATCATACAAAGGAAAAAGGGAAAACCAGGTGCTTTTAAAATATGCTGTATGCGCACTGGTTATCTAAAGTTTATTGTAGTATGTACCATACATATGCCTCGGGGCTGCGTTCCTTGGCACGTGTACACTTTGTTATGCTGAACAGGGAAGGAAGGTGGTTTTGTTTTTTTCCACATTGTAACATAAAATGCGCAGCGCACGCGGGAAGCGTTCCGGGGGGTGGGTAGATGGAGACGAAAGATATGGAGTTGGTGATGAGATTGACGACCGGGGTGTCTAAACTGGTCCGTCTTTGGTGTATACTATATGTCTTGACTTAAGAACTTGAGGCCGCATTGAGGGGACGTTTATCTATTTGATGTAGCGGCGAAGCGTGATTGATGAGTGTGGGTGTCATGTGATGGGCCTGTGAGATTAATTTTTTTTTGTCTTAATTCCCATGTTGCCGTTTTATTATGATTATTTATTTATTTATTATTTCTTTTTTTCCCTTGACCTTTTTTTTACTTTTCCCTCTATTATGTTTTCTTCCTTTTCTCAGCACCCCCTTCCCCGACTTGGAGGGCATCCACCTCGCATCTCCCATATCTACATCCATCAGCGCCATTGATCCCGCCGCCCAGTCCCCAATGTCAGACGACCGACTAGGTAGTTTACTTTTGAAACACGTGGGGTAAACTGCGACGTATGGAGGATTCACGTGCAAATGCTGCAGTGTTGGGGCTACGTTTACCTGGTGGGAGCGGAACTGACTTGACGGCATTGGACGTGAACATACCGACTACCTACCTAGGTAGGTACTTGCGCATACTTTACATGTGTAAGTACCATGCATACACGCTGCCGCTCATCCGGTGGTGTGTGGGGTGCAGGCCGCAACGAACCACGCAGAACGACCTGTTGGCCTTGTTGAAACCGTCGGATCCGATACACAGCGGCAGCCAAGAAGAGGGCTTAAATGAAAGGAACTGATGGACTAGGACGGCAAGATACATATGTGCCGAATCGATATGTTAGATGCGGCTATTGTATTTGTTCCAAAGATGCGGCAGAGAAGAACAACGGGGAGGGGCAGAAAGCTTATCATGCTGCACTATACATGGAATGACATGGTGTCGGGTGTCTGGTGTGCCAGTGCATCTGGACGAGTCGAGAGGCGAGTTCACCCATCTCCCGTCCATCAGGTTAGGTGCAGGTTCGCTCTCGCGGACTGCCTCACTTCGTCATCAACACGGGTCAAGTTGAGTGGTACTCTAAGAGTCTAGAGTCTATGGAGGTGGGACAAGATTGAAACAATAAACCGTGGTTCGTCATGGCAGAGTCACAAAACACAATATTGGCTCGACTGCCTTGACTGTCTTTGGTTGGTTGTAGCAGCCAAATTGACTGGATCCATGATTGATTGGTGCTAGCACAAGGGAATGTGCACGCCGTCGCCGACCGAAAGGAGCATTGCACCTGGTGACTCTCGATCTGTCGGTTGCATTGCTAACTTGCAAAATTTTCACTCGTTCTGGAGTCCGTACTGTGTATACATAACCTTCACTGACCGGTCGCTGACGGTTTCTGATGGCCGTTGATAGTCGTAAAGGGTCGTTGATTCGTCCGCCAGTTTGAGTTCGGACGCACGACGTCTTGTTTGCTACATTAACGAGCTGGTCCTTGGCCAGTATCAGCATGCCTCCTGGCATCGACAAGTCAGCGCTGCCCTTTTGGCTGCGACGCTACTCCAGACTCCGTGGTCCATATCATGGGCAAACGACAGCTGAAGCTCCCCTGTCTGCAAGAATGTCGTCAACTGCGACCTACCCGAATGGGGAATCGATCCAGGAGATTGCAAAAACGATGTCGCAAGTGCTTGTTGATTATTGACCATGGGCCACTGACTAGTACCCGCTGTGTAAGCCCACAGAATGCCTTGAAAACAGTTTTGCCAAAGCTCTGCCGAATCGAAAGTTGGACTGACGTGCATAGGACAGTTCCGGCCTTGTGGGAGGGGAGTGTATTGTCGTGATGATGAAAGGGAGTGTGCATGCGTATGCGCATGCGCTTCGAGATGAAAAAAAAAAAAGACGAGGCATGCACGAACATGTCGTGTACATACACTGATTATGTATACTCACAATACATATGTATGTATGTGAGTACGCATGTGTACGCATGTATGTCTGTACAACATACGTGTGTACATAGTACTCACTTTGGTAAACCTGCATACTTGTACTGCGCACAACGTATGCGGGGATGTTCGATGACCCGCTGCATATCACATGGATTGCCCGGGAATGCCGGACAATCAACGGCCATTGAGTCCCTGACAGTTCGAGAAGGACGTTTGAGCTCATGCTCCTCTTTTTGCAGCCTCGTCCCGTGTCCCGTGAGAGAGTTGATACTCTCATGTTTGTGGCCTTGAAGGGGGGAGGGGGGGTCAATGCCAAAGAAGGCCGCCTTCTGGTCTGATATACAATGATGTGCCCATGCCCATGCTGCTAGTCCATGGACGAGTAATAGTGATGCCTGATTGAATGAAGACGTATCCTGCCCTGAGACGGTAGTCAAGTAGAGGCGGCTTCAAAGAGGGCGCCATGTGGTCTCTGAAGACGATTCGCATGTACGATGTTGAGTCTCTTATGAAGCCTTGCTCGGGATCATGTGTGGGAGTGCGAGGCCCCTTCTCGATCCGACTTTCAATGGCTCAACAAGAGAAGATAAAGCAATTTGCCCATCAGACAAGCTGTCCATTGGCAGCTTGTGAAGTGCAACGTACATACATGTATATGTATGTATGTATGTACCCCTTTTCAAAAACGAGTGTGGCTTGCCTACAGCAGTCTTTGCGGAAAGCAACGCAAGATTTCAGATTGAAGTCGGCAACCGCGAGCCCGTGGACTTGTCAATGTCGACTTCGACTTGACTTCGTCTCCAAAGACCCCCCCGCCCCCAAGATCAAAGATCCACGGACCACAAGCAGCCGCGTCGTAGTACGCGCCAGTGTCTCCAGGGTTGGAGGCTCTAACATCGGCCAACTTTTTTCAGGTCGTTGTGTCGGGTCGAGCTGCGTGCCTGGTCAGATTTCAACTTGTCTGTGACGAGTGCATTAGTAAGGCGGTCAAGTCGGTTAGCAGGTCAGTATTCACGACTCTGGTGGGCTGGCCTCTCACCCATGTCACGTGCCGCAGATGCGCGCCGACGCCGTCTGGTAATACTGGTCACAATGTGTGTATCGAGTACTCGTCCAGGACGCCTTAAGATTGATCGAGTACTTCCTATTCCTATTGACTGACTCGAAAGTTGGAAACGCCTCAACGGATGTTTCGAACCACGGTCCGTCTCAGACTCACCACACTCAGCAGAGTCAGCACACCACCCCAGATTCGAACAAAGAAAATAAAAGTATCAAGGTTACCCTGATCAAGCGTCGACAATGGGACGTCATGTACCTGAGCTTCCTGCACCTCCGCCTGCGCCTCAAGATGGCCCTGATGTGTCCGTCAACGTTTTGTTCCGCCGAAGCCACGAGCGATTAGACAAACAAGTTTGCCATAACCATGCCAGACTGTGTCCCAATCTGCCAACGCCCAGCCTGCTGCCGCCGTCGTGCCCCGAGCGGCCAGCATGGACATCGGAGCTTATCTCTCGCCTCAGTCGTCGTTTGCTTGTCTTATCTCGATTTCTCTGACACTCGCAGCCAAGGCGTGGGCTCCAGGACACCATCAAGCAGCCACACTTCTCAATACGGGTGGGAAGTTGTTGGCGGACCAGTAGCAAAAGGCCAATCAGTTTTTGCGTACTGAAGAGTATCGCGATCTTGTCGAGCCGAGTGTCGAGACTGCTTATCAGTCAGTCTGTCCGTCCGTCTGGCCGACGTGTTTTGGTTCCATTGTCGTTTTGTAGCTGGACTGGCCAGGAGCCGCGAGTCCAGAGTACCAGTGACTTGCACCGTACATCTGCACATGCACGCGCGGGCTGCTTCCACACCCGACTTCACAGTGCACATTGCACACTGCAACTGCACATCGCGTGCCATTCAGCGGCTGCGTCCAGTCCCGTGCATGCTCCGAGCGCAGTGCTCATTTATTCGCCTGACTGGACCTTCCAATATTTCTTCCAGTCTGGTTCCTTCCAGTCTCTTTTCCATCATCGTGCCTTCCCCCAAGGAGCCCGTCAAACGTATCCGGCAGGACCCAGGAGTCAGTCAGCTTGAGGACGGGAGTCAGGACTCAACAGACCACGTACTAGCTCGTAGGTACATACATGCTTCAAGTACCTGTAGGCAAGAAATCAGGCACGAGGCACACGAGGCACGAGGCACACGAGGCACGAGACACAGGCACAACTTCAAGACACTGGCTCGAGCTGTGAGCATCATTGATCCATCTTTGACTTGGCAAAGCGGCAAAGCGGCAGAGCAGCAGATCGCCATTGCTGCTGGCAAGATCTGATGCGACGTCACCTGGCTGCTGCAACATCCCAACGTTACCATCCCGTGTGGCCCATGTTGCCCAACATACCGCACCCCAGAGTCCAGACTCCCAAGTCCAGACAATTGGAGGCAAATACCTTATTATATCGCGTCGGCATAGACCATACGGGGTGGTCGTACCGGGCCCGACTGCCGTTGACCGGCCACAATCTTGAATCTCACGACAGATGATACATAAACCCGGCCGCTTTTCTTCTCAGCAGCAATGAGCGTGGTCGGCAACAAGCACCGCGCCCACCCGCAGATGGCACTGCAAGACCATGCAATGCCAAGCACACCACCAGGCCGTGGTGTGACGACCGGCGGCATGGAAGCTCATATCAGGGCGGCCTTTGGCTCTGCCAAATCTGCCAATTCTGCCACCAAAAAGTCGCGCCGACGAGCCGACTCGGCTAGTCAAAAACGCCGTTGCGTCAGTACGGCATGTATTGCTTGTCGTAAACGCAAGTCCAAGTGCGATGGCGCCTTGCCCAGTTGCGCTGCCTGCGCCAGTGTCTACGGCACGGAATGCATCTATGACCCCAACTCGGATCACCGACGGAAAGGCGTCTATCGAGAAAAGGCGGACAGCATGAAGACCCGGAACGCTACTCTACAGGTTCTTGTCGAGGCCATTCTCAATGCCCCGGAGCATCATGTTTCATCCATTGTTCACAAGATCCGCTCATGTGATGACTTGGACTCCGTGGCGCAGGCAATTGTCGAGCAAGACTTTGACGACGACGACGACGACGATGGAGCAGCAACTCCCGAGGAGAGAAACGAAGACTATATCGACTCCATGGCAGTCAAGGGCGAAAACGAACTAGCCCGTAAGATGGGCGAACTTCGATTCGAAAACGGCTCCGTGCGCTTCATTGGCGGCACATCCCACCTCGTCTACCTCGGGGACTCCTCCTCCCAGGCCGATGCTGTCAAAATCAACCCTCAATCCGACCAACAATTGACGACGAGTGATGATCCTGCCTCTTCCTGGACTCAAGTCACGAATGACTCCAATCTCGTCACTCACTTGATCAATTTGTACTTCAACTATCACTTCACATACTTCACCGTCTTGTCCAAAAAACTCTTTTTTCGAGACTTTCTGCAAGGACGGGTCAGTGTATCCTCCTCTCGCAGCTCAACAACCTACTGCTCCCCTTTGTTGGTCAACGCAATCCTCGCGCTTGGGTGTCATTTTACTGATATTGCCGGCGCTTTTGAAACCCCTGGCGATGCGCGAACCAAAGGCGACCATTTCTTTGCAGAGGCAAAGCGACTGATCCTGGAAAACGATGAGTTTGCCAAACCCCGTCTTGCCACAGTCCAAGGCTTGGCGCTCATGTCCGTACGAGAGGCTGGCTGTGGCCGTGAAGCCAAAGGCTGGGTTTATAGCGGTATGAGCTTCCGCATGGCTCAGGACATGGGTCTGAACCTCGAAGTAACTGAAATGGACAGAGAATACATTTCTGAAGAGGAAATCGACGCCAGAAAGATGACATATTGGGGGTGTTTTGTGATCGATAAGTGCTGGTCCAACTATCTGGGTAGACTTCCTCAGCTGCCAAAGGCGTCGTGCAACACATCGCCAGTTGACATTTGCCCCGAAGAGGATGCAGCCATGTGGTCACCACTAACCGATATGGGCTTTGATGCGTCGTTTGAGCGTCCGTCGCAAACTCGATGTGCGGCTCGGCAGCTGGCTGGCCTCTGTGAGATCAGCAGTGACCTCTTAGTCTTCTTTTACCACCCCAATCACATTGGTCGGTCACGGGGCAAGTCAGCGGAATTGAAAAAACTGAGTGAGATCCATCGGCGTCTAGAGCACTGGCGTGAATCTCTGCCGCAAACCTTTGAACCAACGGACGGTCAGCTTCCCAATGTCATTCTCATGCAGTAAGTCGTTGATTGATGCCTCACCACTTGGTCCCAATCTGGTTCAATGGGCAAACAGGCTTTTTTTCTCTTCCTCTCTCTCTCTGTCTCTCTTCTGCTACAGAGAGCGAGAGAGACGGTCTTCTTGATCTCTTAGGTGCAACTCAATTTCTGACATTTTTTGTTTCTAGTATGTTCTTCCATTTGCAATACATTCATTTGTTCCGACCATTTCTCAAGTACACCTCGGCTGCGTCCCCATTGCCTGCTCACGTCTCTCCGCGCAGGATATGCACTGCTAACGCAGGCGCGATATCAAAATTGATGAGACTTTACAAGAAGCTGTATGGTCTGCGACAGATCTGCAATATTGCCGTCTACATGGTTCACAGTGCATGCACAATACACCTACTAAATCTTCCCGAAAAGAGTGCCAGGCGAGATATTATCCACGGAGTCAAGAATCTAGAGGAAATAGCTGAGGATTGGCTCTGCGCAAGGCGTACTTTGAGCATTCTGAGTGTCCTTGCCAGGAAATGGGGTTGTGATCTGCCAGAAGACGCCGCCCACGTGCTCAGAAGGGCTGATGAGAACTATGGACACTACAGCACATCAGATGTACCTTCTCCGGCTTCGAGCCATACCACCTCGGGAGTTGTTTCAGACGATAGCTGCGTGTCACCGGGTCATCACGACGTCATGGATTCAACCTCACAAGTGTCCGTGAACGGAGTCATTGTTCAGCGACCGCTGCTGGATGATACAATGAACATGATACAACAACAAATTTCCCCAACGACGGTGGTGGAGGCTTCCCATCGATTGTCTCACCATGAGGAGCAGTCCGCAGGACTGGAAATGCCAATGGATCTTGACGTCGACATCCTGGGAACAAGGTGGCCCAACGATGGAGTCAGTGCCACATCATCGGGATACAATTTACCGTTCTTCCCTTTGAACGAGCATGCGTATATTCCACAGCCAGGCCATCAGATGGTCCGCTGCACAGTGACGAATGACTCAGACCAAGGCATTCCGAATGCGCAAGACTGGATGCTACATGATGGAGCGAGATGGCAGCATAACTTTGAGAGTTGGGGCATCTGCGATGTCAGTGGTCCGCTCCCCGAAGCATTTCCCTTTAGCCATGAACGAAACACTAGCTTTAATAAAGCCTTGGAAGCTGGCCAGGACGATCATGGATCTGCGGGCGTTGAAGGCTTTGCTGCGTCGCTGAGTGGAGGTGAATGGTTGTCCAGCCTGGACTGAAATCAATCAACGTCCATGCAGGGTAGACCATTCTTTGCAAGTCTTGGATGAGTGCAGAACCTAGTCCCCTTCGAAAGGCTATCACTCTTGGCACGCCTCTCTTGTTACTCTACAGGCTGTGACACGTCCTATTTGTGCAGCTGGAGACATACTTTCTTCTGATGATCATATGATTCTCTCAGAGGGATCTTTTAAGATTTGCCCATTTTGAGTTCAAATGTCTGAGCCGGGAACGGTGAAGATGACACGATTTTTTTTGTTGTTTATTTTATCTGAACTTGCGGCTTTTCCCGGGAGGGGTAACTTTTATCTTGATTCAAAGAGATATATGCCTCAACATTTTATGGTTACGGAAATGAACGACATTTGGATTTTTTTTTTTTTTGGAAAAAACATCTTTTTCGAAGCGCGCGGCTTTGATGAGCAAGTGTCGGTGCTCGTAGGGGTCAAAAGCAATGCAACGTACTTGCAATGATGAGAAGAATGATGAATCCTTGCCACGAATCTAGATATTGAGAAACGAATAATGGAACATGCTATGATAGACTTTTTTTGGCCTGTGTGAACGTATGAACATCCGCCGTGTATGAAGTGGCCTGTGAACATGGGAACATTGAAGACTGTACAGACTCTGAATAGACGTAGAGGCTTGATGTTTGTGTCCCATCTAAGGCGGGTTTCCTCAAGACCCAATGTTGGATCGACGACCATGCGCCCACTAGTTTTCCAGTCGATGAACCCGGAATCAAAGGAGACAATATCAGACACGGAGATTTTGGCACCGTCTTGGAAACGCAGACTCGAACATGAGCACATGTTCTCAGAGTCGTATATACCGAAGGGCTATGGATAGAGACGCTCGGATTCTTGTTCCCAGAACGCGCAAACACACGAGATGATTTATTTTCTTTTTTTTTCTTTTCCTTTTTCCCCCTCGGTTATTGTTCTTATTTTTCTAATTTATTCTACAATTCTTTATACTTCCTAATATTTTCTAGATTTTCTAATATATGCATGCTTTATTTGTATTGTTTCTCTCCCCCCCTCCCCTTTTTTTGTCTCATAACGGATGACGTCGCTCGCTCAAGACTCACAATACGCAAACCACATTTCACTCTCACAAGACCGGCCCATTGCTCCAGCAAATCAGCACGTAATACACAGGTATTTTAGACTTCCCCCTCATTTTGAAAGAGAAAACAGCACACACGGGTAGAATAGGAAGAACGGTCTCACCCTCACGCGATGTTATGACAAAGCAAGACGTACAAGTCGTTTAGTCCAGGATCCAGGGTCTGGGCATCGCAGAAAAACACCTCCTGTGAGGTTGTTTAAGCATGGGTCCTGCTGCTTGAGTCCGTGGCACGGCTGGCGTATGCTTGTGATTGACAAGACGGTCTGCTGATTGTGTTTGTTATTCTGAGAAAGTAGACGTCCGGAAGATGTAGGCTTGCAGACGCTTCGGCTCAGAGTCGATGGGGGTGGAGGATATGGGATGGTCAGAAAGGGACACTTGTGCGGTCAACACATGATTTTTTTTTTTTTTTTGTTTGGGAATCATGAGTTCCGTTGTATCGTTCGACGAGCATTTGGTGCCTGGGTTGAAATAGAAAGTCTGCGGAGTGATGTATTTGAGTAGCAGGTGGGTGGGTTGGGCTGTTTTTGCTTTTCCTTTTTCTTTTTCTTTTCCTTTTTCTTTTCTTTTCTTTTCCTTTCTTTTTCTTCTTTTTTTTTTCTAGAGACTAGACGCCATATGTTCTGCTTCATCTTACCGTTAAACCAATAGCTGTCTTATATGTAGTCACTTGATTTTATCTTTCATATATACCTGTCGATACTGTGTGTGCGTGCATTCATCGGAAAAGAAGTCAAGCAATTTGCCCAAACACAACTTCAAACACAATCGGAAAGCCCGCTTTCCCCAACAATGTTGTTTCAATCTTTTCTTCACAGCCTAAGACTTTCACGGACATTAAACACCGAAGCTACCCCAGGAAAGATGGTGCCCGTCCGTCCATCTGTCTCTGTGCCTCAAAGGAACAAAAAGTAAAAAAAAAAAGCAAAACATGGGGAAAGGCAGCCACGAGCACCGCTTCATCCGACTCCACAACCCAGCCAAATTCTCCCAGCCAAATCCCAAATCCCCAATCCCAAATCCCCAATCCCTCCTCCCCCCACGTCTTCCGATCATCGCGAACATCCCATTTAGACCGTGGACCCGAGTCAGATTAGCATTCCCCAGATTAAATTTCCCTTTTCTTGTCTCTTTTTTGTTTTTTTGCCCGCTCCAACCCGATGGATCCCGGAGTGGGAGAGTCAGAGCGAGAGCCGGTTCAACGTGCCTATGCGCTAGTTCCGTCCCAACAAACTAAGAAGAAAACGAATAGAAGACGAAAGAAGAGAGAAGAAAAAAGAAACACTAACCCTATTAGCTAAGGGAGTTAAAGAAGCAAATAAAAAACACACACACACACACACACACACACACACACACACAAATTATGAAGGTTTGCCCGTTGCAAAGGTAAACCGTCTCGGCGGCAACAACGCGGGACATTGTTCACGAGCAAAACAGAAACAAATCATGCATGTTACCCAGGGGTCCAGTACGCAGAATATGTGCATAATATGGATGTACATACATATGTACTTATGTACCTAATGTACACATATACGTCCCCCGTTTTTAATTTCTCGTTGCCTCGTCATGCTGTATAAAATAAAAATAAAAAATAAAAAAAAAACCGAAAAACAAAAGGAAACGAAAAAGGCAACTTTAGCGATGGCAGTTCCCGCAGAGTGGGCAAAGGAGGCCCAAAGAAAATCGAAAATCAAAATCCAGGAAAACCTGATTCATGCCTCTTTCTCATTTCCATGCCCCCTCTTTCGGGCAGCTAGCTGTAAAGATCAGAACCCCAACAATAAGAATTGAGAAATGAGATTCGAGACTCATTAGCATAGTATTTTCTTGTAACACACACACTGGTTGTGGTTGGACGGGACTCGGAAATCGAATAGATGGAGAATGGAGAGACTTGGGTCGCCCAACCACCATGCATACATACCGAGACGAGACGAGGTCTCCTCCCCCCCCCCCCAATTTTCGCCCCCCTTCTCCGGGCGGGGGAAATGAATGAGGGAAGGGGGGACGAGTAAATCGGAGAAACAATCCGCGATCGGGCTTCCTTTGCGGGATGGCCTGTCCTGCGGTGCAGACTTGAAGGGGGTTGAAAAAACGAGCTCATTCTTTTTTTTTGTTGACTTTTACAAAAGTTGTCATTTTACTTTTAGGTCGTGGAGGCACACCCCCCCTCACGGCCTGATCCCAATCTTGGGGAAGGGGGCGATGATGGCGATGATGACGATGATCAGGAAGAGGAAAGAGGAGGAGACTAGTTGAGGCTTTATCGCAGAATGGTTTAGACGACCTCCACAGGTGGCCCGAATTCACGGCAGCCACGGCAGCCACGGGAGCATGGTAATTTGTCTGTGGTGCAATGCAAGCGATCACAGTGGCTTCGGGATGGACGGCTGTCGCCTGATTCACAAAGAAGAAGGGAGGGGGAGGGGGGGGGGCGTTTAAGTGGTATGGTATGATGTTGTACGCAAAAGGTCTACGGTATTTGCATATCTACAGTCCAGTCTGTACTGCAACCAAGTTATTTTATGACTACCTTGGCCATAGTAAGTGGGGGAAATTACTACCATGATCAATTCGGTCAGATGTTATCAGATCTGAGCCACCTTTTTCTAATTACAAGGAGATTACGATGCTTTTTTTAGACACTGGAAAGGGGGGGGGATATGTGTGACTGGAAGCAAGGAAAGGGTTACAAGAGGAGAAGAAGAGAAGGGGGGGGGAGGGGGGGGGGGGGGGTGCCTCCGGTGGGGGATGTGGACATGCAGAGACAGAAGAAACAACTTCGTGCATGCATATGTGTGCATATGTGCAGATATTATTTGTTGTTTTCACCTACTGTCCTAAAATATATGCGCTATTATGCCGAATCATGTCATCCAGAGCACTTTGGCATGCGTAGAGGGAGAGGCAAAATTATACTTTTAATGAGAGTAATGCAAGCATCGCCGTGGCAGGTCCCATGTGGACGAGGTCACCTGAGTTCATGTACATATAACTGCATAGAGTGTGTACAGTGCACCCCTTGAATGATTTTACACATCTACATGACAGGGGGGTTAGACCAATCAACTGTCACTCGCTAGCAGGGGGGGTACAGCGATATCACCTATTTTATAGTGAGGGATAGGTAGCTATAGGTCCCTTGCCTATACCTACTAGCCCCTGCTAACAGCCCCTGTAGTATCACGTGCCTGTGATCGCTAAAGAGGGGGGCTTGTGGGGCTTTGTACCTGTGTAAAATCATTCAAGGGGTGCATTGTATGCATGTACAATGTCATCATGGTTGACTTTGACAACAAACTTGGCCCAGATCTTCCGCTTCCCCAAAACTGTAAAAGCTCAAGTTGAACCATCAAGGGGTGTGATCCATCCGGGACACTTAATGACTGTCAGATAAGGCCCAGGAACAGTGATTAGAGGATCACGAGAGGATCACCGCAAATTAAATCACTGGGTTCTCATTCCATGGCTTCTTGACGACGACCAGGCTGACCCTGCTGCCCCTGCTGCCCCAAGGGCCCGGTTCCACCACGTGGTCCAGTATTCAAGCACTCGTGGCAGGGACTCATGGAACCTTTTCCAGTTGGGAACCTGCCATATGGCTCTCTGTAAGCTGCAGTTTCCAGCCAGGGTGTGCAGCGTTTCATCTCTCGCTGCTCTTCAAGACTGTGGGTGTATCGGAAGGGCCGAGGGCGTTCTCTTTGAAAGGCAAGGCCGCAGCGCTGGCGCAGGCGTGTGCGTGGATGTGGATGCGGACGTGGGCGTGGACTGGAGCTGTGCGAGTCGAGAATGGGCGTGCGTGTGCGAGCGGCCCACGCTCGTAGTTACTGAACAACCCACAAAGGCGATGACGCTTGTCCAAGAATACATACATATGTACGTAAACCCACAGTAACGGCTTGTTGGACGCACAGCAGCACCTATACCCAAAACAGAAGAGGTTAATAAGCGAACCCGTACAAATTGTGTACGACCAAATCGTGCAACACCCATGTGCAGAAACATCCAATCACCGTAGTAAAATGAGAGAATTGTCCGGTCCGATGGAACCGAGAGGCTGGTCTCAACCCGAGCAACGCTTTGTGGTTTCTTCGATGCAAAGTGGCATCACGGATCTGGTCGAGCAGATGTCTCATCTCGTCTTATCAGGAAGAGGCCGGAAGAAAAGGGAAGGAAACCACCACAACGTGCGGATTGTCAAGTCGGCCGTCAGAAAAAAACGCCAACATGTGGCATGCATGCAGCGGTACGATATATCAGGCAGAGCCACAAGTTTGCCATCATGAACGCCGTGTGGACGATACGTGACGAGCGGCGATACCAACAAGCAACAAGAGAAAGACCCAGCAAACGCCCACATATCCCGATGCCAATTATGGAGTCCATCTCCAGAACATCTGTGTTGAGACCATCTCGGCTTCCAACTGCCGCAGGATTGAGTGACCAATTCATGGTTCAAGGATCCTGGCGGAGGGGCGTATCCAGGGGATGACAGGCCAAGGTCACCTGGTACAGACCTTGGCCCATACAAGCTGCGAAATCACAGACAATCATAGGTCAAGAGCATACATGTAATGTTCATGCCATGTTCATAATCCACGATTTAATGTTTGGTATCCGCTCGCTGCGGCACGTGGGGGAGTCTATGTATGTGGCGGCATGTGTTTTGGATGAGGCTTCTCCGTCATCTGTCGTCCCTTGTCGTTGATGAGCAGTTTCTCGAGGCCGTGTTGCTGTCTTCAATGTGCATGTCGGTTGCTCATGTGCTCAGCTGCTCACTGCTGCCCATGTTTCAGGGCACATAAAAAGCTTCTTTCTGAGCTTCGGTATGAGCTTCGGCGCCAAGAGACGCTTCAGCGGCGGCTCTGGTCTGGCAGTTGTGCAGGATTGGCGACTAACAATGTCCTAACTCTTGGCAGTCGACGGTGTGGGCACAGACGTGGGCTTGAAAGTTCGAAGCCAGGCCAGAACGTGCGTAGACGACTGTCTGGGTCCAGTCCTCCTCCGTCATGGTCCATGGATGGTGCTGTCGCGTCTTAGGCTCTGGCTTGTTGTTCGGTCAGTGTGGGCAGATATGCTTGGAGTTGGAATCAAACGCGGCGCATCGTTCGCATTCGCATTTGCATTTCCATGCCGTTGCTGAGTCTTGTCTGGTGCATCTAGATGCATCACAGGTAGAGAGGCACGGGCACTTCATGTTGTTGTTTTGTTCTTAAAACGTCTGTCTGCTCCATAGTCATGCTGGCGGCAGGTGGGGCCGGGCTGACCAACTCCTGCCCTGGCCTGCCCTGGACCCACCCGCACCTGCAAGTTGTCTGGACTTGTGTGCCCCGCTGTCTGCAATCGGCGACTGTCTGCACCTGTCTGCACCTGTCTGCACCTGTCGGCTGCGGGTGCTGTCTTGCTCGCAGATGTCTCAGCCTCTCTGCACGTGGCGCTTCGACCTCAGCACATCGACTCGCGCATGTTACCGGCTCAGACGAAGGATTCTCTTCTGGAGAACATTCTCGAGACCAGGCCCATGGCATTGCCCGACTTGCATCCTTGCATGCTTGCATCGAATCAGCTCATCTATCCATCAAACCAAGCCATTCTCTCATACCGAACGCCTCTTTGCACCACCACCTGCCAGTTGGGCTGGGATCATACACCGGCCACTATGAGCTAGGGGCGTCGGCATCGCGTCGTCGTCGTCGTCGTCGTCGTCGTCTGGTCTTCCTCTCTAGCCGTGTCTCCTCCAAACGACCTGCATGACGCAATTCCGTTTGCCCGTCTTTTTCGCGCCTGTTTTTTTCCACGTTGTCTTGCTGTGAGTTGCCAGCGTACCCTTTTCAAAGATCGTTGCTCGAGTCATTGTTGAATTGCTGCTGCTCTGCACTTGGTCTGACCGGCCATCTAGGTCTACAACGGCTGCCCGCATCCACAGGTCTTGCCTACTACCTACCTAGGTACATACATTAACTAAGTACATACGTACATACATACATACATATGTATGTGCACATCCTCACTTCCCGGCTTGACTGGACAGCGACTTTCATGACGACGACATCCAGGTATCCAACTTGGCGCCCTGTTGCAGTTGTCCCCCCCCTGCCAAACAACCGTTCTCCCTCTCAATCGGGGACCTAGCGGTACAAACTCTGCCAGCCAGTAAGCTCCTTTGAAAAAAATTGGCCCAATTGGCCAGCATGCCCCAATGACTGACCCCTGCATGTGCATATGCCCCTCCTTAAACGAGAGTCACAGGATTCCAGCTGCCGCATACCCCCGACACGAATGACAGGCAACGACGACAGTTATGCTCTACTAGGATCCTTCAAGTTGCAGACTTCGCAAGCAGTCCAGAACAAGTTCATCTCAAAAAGGTGCTTGCGCAAGTTTAAAGTGGAGTCGAGTATCCACCAACTCCCAACGCCACAAAGAGAACAAGACTTGGAGAAGCATCAAATTGCTAAGATCAGCGGCAATCCAAATCTTGATTGGCAGACGAACCGTCATGAAGATTGCTGGGAAATGGCCTGCCATCACGTTGAGGAAATGTTAGATCCTGGCGCTTTATTCACGTTTCCCCACTCTCTACCCGCCCTCCAAAATTGACGAGCTGTACTACGATAATGCACGCCCAATCTAGACCAAAATACACATTGCAGAACACCATCAATCAAGCATCAAGCCAAGCCAGGCTGTATTTGCGACTGTGAGACCGAGGACCGAACCGTGACTTGCTTGCTTTCATTTGTGCCCACCATCCCGGGCAGCGGACGCCCAATGGCTTTTCGCCGAACTGTCGGGTGAGGGAGGGTTCCTGTCAACATGTCTCAGCAGTTGAGATGATTGAGATGTGGAACACTGAGACATGTCTCGAGAGACCGGACCCCCAGCCCCCTGTGCCAGACACTTGGGGCGTTTTCCATCCGACACAGGAGTTCAAAGGCGGGTGGAGCGGCGCATGGCATCTGGTGCTGAATATAAGCCTCTGATCCACGTGGTGGTTCGAAGCGAGCAGAACGCCGGTATCAAGGTCGATACAAGTCAACGTCTCGCCGGGCCATCTTGTGCAAATCCTCTAAAAACAGTCTTCACGACGCCGACCGCGTTTATCCGTGGCATTGACTGAGCTCTATGCATCATTCTCGTATTTTGATTGTAAATATAGAAGAAATATGGCACAATACAATTTCATCACGAGATTCGAAGACAGTCATGCACGAAAGACTAAGGCACGCGAGATACACTACCGCCGCCCCGTCCACGTGCGTACATACGCGTGCGCGCGTGTGCGCTTCATGTACATTACATATGTATGTACATATGTACATACATGTGTACTACACAGGGCATGGGTACATGAGGGGTGTGCCTTTGCATCCAACCGAAGGGGAGGGGGGGGAGGTAAGATGGTCGAAGAAGAGAGGAGACAAAGAAGAGGAGGGTAGCAAGAAACTTGGGAACCCCGATGCCTCCGGATGTTAGTCCGTGCCGCATTGGCTCCTCGTCCTGACGCTGTTCCGCGTCAGAAGCTGTAGAGGACGGCGACAAAGCGACGAGGTTGCAAGCATAACCCGTCATCAAACCACCACGACCACTCTCTACTAGCAGGAACTCGTCGGCAACGCAAGTAGCGCTAGCATCGCGGCCAAGCACATCGGACCTGGGCTGGCGTTGGACGCATGGGTCCATTCATGGAAGCTCGAACTGTCTTCCATCCACCTGTCATCGGCCCCAGTCGTCCGTCGACTGTGGCGTCGCACGTCGAACGTGCCCAAAGGGTGTACCCCTGACACCTACACAAGTCATGGGCCAGGGGGAGGATCACGCATTGGACGCATTGGACGCATTGGACTGCTTCATCCTCACCACTAGCAGGGTCGTTGCGCACGCTTTACAGCCTCAGACCGCCCAGCAGTTCCACTGCCGTCGTCTACATACAGACTAGACTGCCTCACTTCGCCACGACCAAGCGGCCCCCACATCCATGATCCGACCATCTGGGTCTGGTCAGTCAGTGACTCCTGTTCCGTCCCTCATTCTACTTGCGATTCGCGAATCAAGTTTCCCAACCAACTAACTCGACAAACTGTCGACCCGGCAATGGGCATACTTACACACATGTACCACATTGTACATATGTACATACATGTGTACATTGCCTAGGGTTGCCGTACGGGGTACATCTGAGACGTAGTTGCGATAGTGTGCACTTGGCCCCCTACGTTATCCGCTGCTTGCTTCACCAAGGTACCATACCGACATGGGCACTCCGGACCCCTCGTCCGGGACTTTTTGTGTACCCCATGGCTGGCGTCGGACTTGACGAGCGGAATAATAACACTTGATTCAAGTGCCGTTGTTCTCCTCCTTTGCGACAGGTACGAACGCACATACGAAACAGTACTTTTATTCTTCGGTTTCCTCCGCTCCGAAGCTATCCTTGATGCCTGTCCTCCTCCTCGGCCCAGCGATCTAAGACAAATAGATGCAGCCAGCCATTTTATTCTCCTGTCGCCGACCTTGACCTCTTCCCGGAACCCGGCTCGTGGTCTTCACTTTCCTTAAACTTATTGATCATACTCGTCAACGCCATCCCTGATAACAAAATTACTGCTGCATTGCCAAGCTTTCAGTCCTTTCCAAATTCCGAAAGGCATTCCATCATCTGCACCGCCCTCAACACATATTACCAAACACCATCGACGCGACCCTGGACAATCTTGCCTTTACCATAGCACACCAACCCCAAACTGTTGAACCAACGTCAGAGAAAGCTGGAATATTATCAGTCCACTCCGGAATAGTGTTTTTTTCTTTCACTTGAGTTGAGAAGGGAAAAGAAAACAAGCATAAACAAAAGAAAAAAACAACCATTCTCAGCATCCGAGATTCTAACATAAGAAGGACCAGACATGTTGTCTAATCCGATGCACCGGTATTCACCTTACAACGGCAACACACCCACCTCAGCTCTCCATCATCCCCTCTCACAGCCTCATCATGGGCAACACAATGGAAATAACAACCTCTTTGAGTCGATGACTCATAATCCTCATTATGGAATGCACCACCACCACCTTCAGCAACATCATATGAGCCCCTCTCATGCCCGAATGACGGGCTCTCTCGAGCGCCCCAGTCAGCCGAAATCGCGAGCGCAACATTCAGGATCCTCGGCGAAAGCATCAGGAACCTCTGGACCTGTTCGACGAAGAATTAGCCGGGCGTGTGATCAGTGTAACCAGCTGCGAACCAAATGCGACGGCAAGCTTCCATGTGCGCACTGTGTTGGTAAGTTATCTGTTTTTCTTGGCCGCCTCTCGTTGTCGGTTTTAGGGGAATGTTTGCTCATTGGGGGAATTATTCCTTTCCAGTTTGGCAATCAATTAAGTAGTGCCGACACTGACTGACTCACTATGAATAGAATTCGGCTTGAGTTGCGAATACATGCGTGAAAAGAAAAAGCGTGGCAAGGCTTCACGAAAGGATCTGGCTGAGCGAGCTGCTGCCCAAGCGGCCGCCGCGAGCTCCAATTCACATGGCGATGTTTCTGATGGGAAGGAATCCAGTCAATCACCGGTTACCGACGAGAGGAGTGACCACGTCATGGAGAACAACAAAAGCGACTCAATGTCCACTACCACCAGCCTTGGTGCCGCACACGAACACGGTCTTGGTGACAACGCCGCCATCGACCCCGAATTCCACCATGGACAATCAGCCTCTTCAACGCCAGGGCCCTATGGCGACATTCCGGACCATCCTCACCTGCAGCATCCCATTCAAATCACGTCAGACGGCCTTCATGGCGGACGATCAATACACATGAGCGGATACGCGAACATGTCAACGAGCTACGACAGGCAAAGTATGGCCAGTGATGACATGATGGGCGGCGGCCAAGGTTATACTACTCATTCCCATCAGAACAACATGCACCCTTATCCAGACATGGCATTCGGTATGATGAGCCAAAGTCCAACCGACTTTCACAACGCGGGTAACTTTAGAATGAGCGCCAGCCCCATGGGCGGATATCATCCGATGGCCGCAGCGGCGTCACCTGCATGGGCTATGTCAATGTCATCACCACCAAGCCAGTTTCAACCACCAATGCAACGAAACGACTACGGGCAAAACGCACTACGATACCCAGTTTTGCAACCTCTACTACCTCACTTGACCAACATAATGCCCATCAGATTGGCGTGCGATTTAATCGACTTCTATTTTGCCTCATCGTCGTCCACTGCCATGCATCCTATGTCGCCATATATTCTCGGATCCGTCTTCCGAAAAAGGGCCATCTGCCATCCCACCAAACCCAGGAAATGCCAACCTGCTCTGTTGGCCAGCATGCTCTGGGTAGCTGCCCAGACCTGCGAGGCCCCTCAGCTCACAAGCGTTCCCTCAACTCGTGCCAAGGTTTGCCAAAGGTTGCTTGAGCTGACCATCTCGTTGTTGAAGCCCCTGATCCATAAGTCGTCCACCCAGCCACCATCCAATCCTAACAGCAGCCCAACAACATCTGCAGGAACCGCTCAAACTCCCTTGGGGGCAGTCTTGTCGGGTTCGTCGGGCAGCATCGACGCTGCTCTAGGCGGGCAGCCTCATGTCTCTTCAGCATCCAGTCAACTCGATGATCTTGTCACATATGTTCACCTGGCAACCGTCGTCTCAGCCAGTGAACACAAGGGATCTAGCTTGCGATGGTGGAATGTGGCTTGGTCACTGGCTCGAGAGCTTAAGCTGGGTGGTGAGCTTCCCTCCAGTGAGCTCCGACCAGGCTTTGATCAGCACGACATGGATACAGACGGGCTAGACGCGCATGACCGGGTGAGAAACACACCTGGACTTGTTACCGAGGAAGAGCGAGAGGAAAGACGGCGAGTCTGGTGGCTCGTGTACATTGTTGATCGGCATCTGGCTCTCTGTTACAACCGGCCTTTGTTCCTGCTTGATGTAGAATGCGAGGGCCTTCGACAGCCGCTGGACGATGCAGCCTGGCAGAATGGAGACTTTCCACCACACTCAGCCGGCTCCAACGGCAGACAAAGCAAATATCACGGCGAAATGATGAGCATGCTCTCCGAAGACGAAGACAGCGGTAGGGATTCATGCCAGGGGTCACAATTCGAGTTCAGAGGATACGGGATCTACGGCTATTTTTTACCGCTCATGACGATTCTGGGAGAAATTGTTGATCTTCATCACGCGAAAAATCATCCGCGGTTTGGTGCGACTTTTCGAGCCTCTGGGGAATGTCGCGCCCAAGTTTCGGAAATAAGAGGCCGTCTCGAAATCTATGAAGAGTCTCTCAAACGCTTCGAGACACGAAGCCAGTTGCAGAACAATGATGGTGTCAGGGGCGAGTCAGATGGGTTGAAAGGGTATATCGAGGCTCACAGATGTGTCGAGTCAAACGGCAGTCCATCCGCCCATTCCGTGCACACGTCATCGAGCCGCATCACCGAGGCAGAGGTGCATACCCGAACTATCCTGGCATATGGAACACACGTCATGCATGTGCTTCACATTTTACTGGAAGGAAAATGGGACCCAATCAGTCTCCTCGACAATCAGGACTTGTGGATTTCTTCAGCCGAGTTTGCCAAGGCCTCGGGTCACGCTGTAGCTGCAGCGGAAGCCATTGGCCAAATCCTCGAATACGATCCCGGCCTTGAGTTGATGCCTTTCTTCTTTGGCGTCTACCTCCTTCAAGGCTCATTTCTTCTTCTTGTCATCGCAGACAAGCTGCAGGGAGACGCGTCTCCAAGTGTCGTTCGAGCGTGTGAGACAGTTGTGCGAGCACATGATGCGTGTGTTGTGACGCTCAGCACAGATTATCAGGTGTGTACATTTACAAATATATCCCCGCCGCCTTTCTAGCACGGTTCGCTAACACGTCACACAGCGCAAGTTCAGTAAAGTCATGCGTGGTGCCTTGGCCCTAGTCCGAGGACGTATGCCCGAAGATCTCAGCGAGCAGCTCCAGCGACGACGAGAACTCCTCGGCCTGTATCGCTGGACCGGCAATGGAACAGGCCTAGCGCTGTAGTCAATTTCTTTCTCTCGTCTGAATCACTTCTTCTGTTCTATTTATTGATTCTTTTTTTTTCTATTCCAATCTATGTTATCAGGAAAGCGATTTCAGCGCATGTATACATAAAGAGGGGGATTATGTGGAAAGCCTCATGATGCGGGGATGCGCTATGAGGACTATGATAGGGGTGAATACCATGTTTATTTTTGTGTTGCCATGTAGCGAGTAAATGAAATGATATAGCGCTTTTGTGAGAAATAGATGCAACGTAGCGTGCAAAGTGTCATGATAGTTTGCTGACCAGACCTTTGATCTGGTGATGTTTTTTAAAAGGTTGAAAAAAACACACTTAAAGTAAGGAATAAATTAAAGGAGGGGAATATTAAACAGAAAAAAAAAAGGGAACAAAAAGGGTATTACTTTTTAAACTAAGATTTAATGTTACTTAGGTGCATTACTTTAGTTATATTTCCTAATTTTATTTTAATTTTTAACAAATATAAACTCTGTTTTTATGTTCTTGTTTTAAAAGAAAACTTGCTTGATTTCTTCTTCTTTTATTAGTTCTAATACTATGTGACTATGTAAAAACCCATCCCATGCTAACCCCCCCCCCCCGATCAACGAATGAAGCGAATGATATGTTAGTCCAGTCCCAGGCATGTCACAACCAAGAATAACTCACAACCTGTGCCGTAAATGGCGAATAATTATGGCATTTTATAAATGATAAACTCGGGGGAGACTGCCACGTGAGGAACAGCTGATACTTGGTGTGTGGAGAAGGGGCGGTGGTGACTGATGGGGGGTTGAATTTTGTTGAAGCCTTTTTTTTTTTTTTTTTTTTTTTTCTCCCTTGAACTACAAAGCGGATGTGATTCATGGATTATCAGTGATAATTCAGTGGCCGTGCATGAGGAGTCGTCTCGTCTAGCTAGAATCCTAATGTCCTTTTCTCTTTTTTCCTTATCCCTTTTTTCCTTATCCCTTTTTTTTCTCTTTCTTTTTTTTTTTTTCCTTTTTAATTTTTTCTCTTTATTTTTCTTTATTTTTATTTATTTATTTTATTTTATTTTATTCTTTTTTTCTTTTTTTCTTTTTTTTCCTTTTTTTTATTCTTTCCTTCCCACAATCCTTCCGTAAAGACTCTCCAAGACTCAAGGCAACCTGCTCTGCCAAGCCCTACCCCCAACAAGGGGACTCTCCAAAAGACCTTGAAAAGCGATGGCCACGGTGCAGAGTTCTTCTACCACAGACGACATTCTGCGCAGAAATTCGCGTGTCAAAATATTCACTCGTGTCGTCAGTGGACAAGTGCTCGAAGATTCTGCATCGTCGATGGCAAAGGATGCGTGTGCTGCGACGGCGAGGGAGCATTCGTAGGCTGTGTGTGGACTTGGAGATGCGTCGTTTCCAATGTATCGTGTGTAGGAAAAGAATGCCCGGGGTGCTTGCAAGTTCCAGGCCTGGCAGAGTATCTGAGGAGCGCTTCTGGATGGAAAGAGGTCGGAAATGGGCAAGGTGGGTTGACGAGCAGTGCTCGAGGCCGTCTGGGTTGTTGAAGAGAGAGAGGAATGAGGAAGTCGGGATACGTGGCTTCTAGGAGAATGCAATGTTCTGTGAATAAAGACATGGAGTGGTGGACAAGATTCAAGTGGTTTGCCGTTGTTTTGCTGCGTGGAATGCCGGGGCGGCCACGAGGGCTTGAAACTCCATCGTCAGGGCCAAAGAACTGGACAGCATGCAGAAACGAGATTCACAGCACGCATAGCAAACATGCCATGGGGAACATAAGAGATCGAATCACCATCAGCAGGAGAATGGCTTGTCCGCCCTGTTTCGATGTTGCGAATGATGGTCCGCGTGGCCTTGGTCTCCACCGTCTCATCTTTTCGCAAAGCTACACGACCCAATAGATGTTGCGTGTGGCCCAAAAAAGATCCATATCAACGTGCTATTAATCATCGTGATCATACATCGTCGTCACAGGAGGTATGACGCCAGCCCGGTCTGAGTTTCATGAAGAGCGGTGGGAAAGGGGGGGGAAGCATGGGCAGCAGGGCAGGGCAGCAGGGCAATCGGTATCGAATATTGGCCCAGCCACTCGCAGACCGCACGCTTCTGGAAAGCTGCTTTGATTCATAGACTCTGCCTATATGCAATATGCCTCTTATCAGCTCCCTCAACTTATGCCTTTAAGAGCGGCCACAACCCCCCCCCCCCCCTTTTCTTTGCACCACCACCACTAGATGAATCATGTCACTCTGAGCACAACGAAACCCAGGACACGTCACTTTGGATTTGGCAAGGCGTTTGACACGTCCCACAGTTACTCCTTTTGCTCTGCAAGGTCGTTCAAGGGTATGATTATTCCTGTATTGTTCTTGGATTTGGTTGGATCCGGCTCTCGGTTCCCCGGTTCGACCCCGTCACACTTTGCCCAAGAAAGGGCATCTCAACGGCGAGGAAGACTTCCGTTTCGCTGCATGTGGGACTCCACAAGATCATTCTTGTGCGAAGCAAATTTCCTTCCATCTTGGTTACCCATGATCATTTTCAAAACGTTCTTGACAATCACGACTTTGCCATCTTATTGAGAGTGCTCACCAAAACAAGTATAAAGAGAAACGAGACTAACAGTCCTGAGAACAGCTTGAAAGATATCATCCTCTGTCTTTTACATTCAAAGATCGTCTTGTAAATCTTGTTCTCAAAGTTTCAAATCAATTTGCTTTGTTCTGATTTGCTTCATTGCTCAAAGATACAACAAAAAAAGCCAAGGAAAAAGGACCTTCATCGAGCTCTTATCAGCAGATAAATCTTGACAATGTCTACAAACAACAATGGAAACTTACCAGAGGGCGCCCAGGATCAAGTCATTCGACAACTTCGTGGTCGATCTGTGCTTCTTTCAGCTCAGAACAACAACTGCGGCGGCATGAGTCTCCCGATGGTTGGCCAGGCGGCTTCTGGCAGCCCATTCCTGCCTGCTCAGTCTATGCAGCCTCATATGATGCATCACCAGCCAGGCTCTGGAGGTCTTGCCATGCCACAGGCTACCCGCGATCTTGGCATCGACATCCAAGGCATGTATAGCGCTGCTCATAGTCATGCCGGTATCTCTCACGGTCTCCCTTTTCCCAATGTAACTCAGCCCGTGTCTGGATTCACTCAGCAGCAGCACTTGTACTCTCAGTCAGACAACACTTTTCAACTTCCCAGCCCTACCTATGAAACTGGCACATCCATTTTTCTCAACGGCCGCGTGTTCTATGGGTATACTTTCAAAGATTTAAAAATCGAGTTTGGTGTTTCAACCCTGGCAGATACTCGACAGGCCCAGTTGCGTGCACTCAGACGACTGGAATGCCTCACGGAGAACCCACCAGTTCTTCCCGAGAACACGGTGGAAGAGATGCAGCCAAAGAAGGTGTTTCCCGACTATATCAAGTTAGCTGACGACGCCTCCAAGGCAGAGAAGCGTGCAGCCGAAAGGATCAACAATGAAATCGCCGCAGAATCCCTCAAGGTTGACCGAGAGAGGAACAACGAAGCTGCCAAGCGGAGCCGCAGACTCAAGAATGAGAACCTGGAAAATGCCAATAAGCTGCTCGTCCAGAACGCTCTTCATATTGCTTGGCTTGAAGCTCAACTAAGTGCCCTGGGCGGTCGACCCGATGCTTTTGACAGCATCAGCCCAAATATCAAACAGCGTCTCCATGGCAAGATCAGCGACAGTCGCGATAGTTTCTACGAGAAGCGAAAGAAGGAAAAAAACAAGAGAGATACAAAGCAGCGAAACGAGCACAACAGGAAGCGTGCCGCACAGAAGCGACAACTTAATGAGCGTACAGTTCGTCGGTGTATTGAAGCTGATCGGGCCGAGGAAATGCTTGAAGATGAAGTTGCTGCCGTTAATGCTGCCGTTGATGCTGCTGTCGACGCTGGCGTTGACATTGCCGACTTGACCCTCCCAGATGAAGCCATCGCTGATCCTACTCCTCAGCCTGAACCTGACCAGCCTCAGAGCCAGGACCAGAACCAGGGCGGCGAGTCAAATGAGGCTTTTCCTTTCACCGAAGACGGCGCTCTGAACGATTCTCTCCTACTCATGGACGTCGGGCATGAATGGGACACTCGCATAGCTTAAACAATGACCAGTACGACTTGATCGAATTTTGCAACCACAGAGGCGCATGCATACTCTCGAGGGAAATTCTGTGTGGGTCAGAAAGCGCAAACATGAAGAATGAAACCGTTTGCTTTCTATGCTTGGAGTAGTGATTTTCTTTTTCTTCCTATTATTATTTTTTCCGGACAAGGAACACGGACTATGGAAGGCTGATTGGCACAACGCGAGGGTTTGAATTTCGAATTTTGAACGAAAACGAATTAAACGAAGACACGAAAGCAAATATTAACAAGGTCAAAGGGGACGCAATTGGGGAATCTGTGCATTGTTTGTGTACTTAAGTAGTTTGGGAGTTTTTGTTCTTATTGATGTTTTTTGTTTTTGTTTTTGTTTTTGTTTTTTTATTCTCGAAGAACGGACCGGGGGGAACCAAAAGGTAGGTAGGTAGGCAATGATTTTCAGATAGTGAATGCAGACACGGCAGATCAAATTCCGAGTAGTCAAAGTGTAAAAGTGTGAAAGTGTGAACGCGATGTCCAAGGCTACTCTGTTGACGTGTTCGCGAATTGGTCTGGTGAGAAGGAGGAAGGAGCGTTTGGCATTTTTTGGAGCTGTGAGGCTTTCCTCTTTCCTCCTTGCTTCCGGGAGAGACAGAGCTGCCAGCTGATTCTGACCGACACACTCATCATGCGTGAAAGCCCTTGGCAGCCATCATTTCTTGATGCCTGCGAGGCCGATATCGGTAGATTTTTGCTCTTCTTTGGGAAACACGGTCAGCATGGGGCAAGTTCGGTTGCCGCATCAAAAATTCGAGGATGAGGGTTGTCAAGCAACGTCCCTCGAGATGTTTTTTTTTTTAAGCAAGAGCACGACACCTCGACGACA
Organism: Claviceps digitariae; assembly: GCA_018360205.1. NCBI lineage: Eukaryota > Fungi > Ascomycota > Sordariomycetes > Hypocreales > Clavicipitaceae > Claviceps > Claviceps digitariae. Next base: position 23,354 of record SRPT01000048.1, on the reverse strand, counting down.
CAAGTGAATTCCAAAGCTGCCTGCTCAGACACGTCCATACCAGCTCAATCCACCCCCTGCTGAATAGCGCAGCTGTAAGCACAAACAATGCAGTGACCAAATCGACGCCAAGACCCAAGAGACAAAGGCAGCTTCGTGCCATTGAGGTCAACGGCACATGCAGTATTGAGGCATCGGATTAGGAACTTGGGATGCACGAAAAGCCCGGACCTTGTGACGTCGGTACTACTTTCTCGATTCGGCGTGGCTGAGCTATTGTGGACGGTTCTGTCGTCTTTTCGAGTGTAACTCCTCCTATTTCCTATTGAGATGCACACATTTTTTCAAAGTCTCGTGGAAAAAAAGTACGTTCATCGTCACATCTACTTTGGTAGTCATCCTGCCTCCACATCTATATACAATACTCCTCTCCAGACAACTCGACTCGTGTGTATAACATCTTCTTCATAACCATCTACCAGTTTACGGCGTCGTGTCTCATCATGCTCACCGTCTAGAGTGTACCAAGCGTCCCTGAACCCAAACCTTCTTTGTGTTTCGATCGTCACCGCTGTATAGCCACTTTGCGATCCTCTCCTCCCATGTTTCCCACCCGAAAATATCCACATTGCCGGCGTCTACCCAGTCGTTTCTGCTCTCACCGGCCCTCGATCCATCATCTTCAACGATTCCTAGCCCGATTAGCTGTGCGTCAAACTGCTTGCCAACTTCAAACCCGCCAATCTTGTCACCAAGACCTAAGCAGATGGCGCCGCCGCGGGTGGCCAGGTATAGTGACTCTTCCACGGTCAGTTTGCATTTTTCACGACACTCTTCGTCGTCGATTTGCATGGCAAGATGACGACTCGTGAGCGTAGCCTGCCGTGCGGCTTCGAGAATGGAGGGAGAGTAGCCACCGCTCATGTCTGTCCCCAAACCAATGTCAATGCCCTTCTCCCACATCCACCGTACTCTGGCTTCTCCACTGGTAAGAGCGGAATTGCTGCATGGGCAGTGCGAGACCTTTGATTCTCGTTGAGAAATCAAAGCTGCTTCTGTCTCAGTCAAGTGCACAGCATGGGCGAGCACAGTCTTTGCAGTGAGCAAGCCGTGGTTGTCGTAGACGGCAGCGTAGGAGCTAGCCTCGGGAAACATGTCCTTGACCAGTTGTATCTCGCCTTTATTTTCGGAGATGTGTGTTTGCACAAGTAGACTCTTTTCTTTCTGGATTTTTGTCAGCCCGTCCATGGCGTCATTTGAGCAGGCTGGTGCGAATCTTGGCGTGAGAATAGGAGAGACGAGTTGATATCCCGGGTCAATCTCGTCAATGTGTGCAATCGTTTCCTTGGAAGCGTGCAGAGAGGCCTCGGGTGACTCATCTCGGTAATAGTCTGGGCAGAGTTCCTGCCTGTCCATGCAGACTCTTCCCACAAAAGCGCGCTGTCCGATGGAGAGACACAAGTCGGCGAGAATATTGGTGGCAGGCACATCCACCGTGGCGTAGTATGTCGCGGTGGTTGTGCCATGGGCGAGGGTTCTCCGGATGCATGCTGTGTAGACCTTTTTCGCCTTGGCAAGATCCGAGAGGCTGGATTCGAGGGGGAAAGTGTACTTGTCCAGCCAGTCCAACAGCGTAGACTTACCAAAGATGCCGACGTTGGGATACTGCGAGGCATGAACGTGCGTATCTGGTACACCAGGTCAGACAGTCCAACTCTCCGTTTCCCCAAAGACAGTCACCTCACCGAGGCAAATCTCGAAGCCACCCACAACCCAAGAAAGATGGACAAAAAAAAAGAAACGACAAAGTCGACATACCTATAAACCCCGGAAAGAAAAACTGTCCCTCCCCACACTCCACCACATCAACCTCATCGACCTTCCAGCCCATGACCCCCAAGACCTCATCCCTCGCAACCCGCTCACTCTCCCGATTCTTGACAACCGCACAGATCCTGCCCTGTCCATCCACCGCCACGGCCGCATTGTGCAGATACTCCAACTCGGCGCGAGACTGGCTGTGAACAAATATTCCCACTAGGATCTGGGACCGTTTCTGGTGGGGGTTGAGTTTTGCAGGGGCCATTTTGTTTGTATTTGGTCTTTGCTTTACTTTCCTTTTTCTTTTTTTCTTTTTCTCTCTTGTATTTTCTCTTTTACTTTTCTTCTTTTTTTATTTCTGATCCCTTTTTTTTTTTACCTTCTTCCCCTTCCCAATGTACAACAAAAGCACAAATAAAAACCAGGCCACGTCTACTCTAAATCCTCAAAAATCACCGCCCCATTCATTCATATAACAAGAACAAAAAAAAGCGTTGCAAGAAAAGAAAGAAAAACAGAGCGAAGAGTTTGCTCTATATATATGCGCCACTGTGTGTGTATTTCTTTTTTTTCCTTTTGTTTTTCCCTTTTCACCGCCCGTGTTTTTCCTTTTCCGGTTTGTGTTGTTTTATCTAGTCTTGCGCGCTGAAGCAAAACGTCACACCGACCACGTGGCTCTTGTGCAGCGTGTCATCGACTAAAATGCATCCGCATCACCTTTCCTGTCGAACTTGGATGGACTTGGGCATTGGATTTACCGCTGCGTGGTGTCAAAGATGCGAGATCTGTGTTGCAGGACAAGTGTCACCTAGTACAGGCAGCACCAGCACCAGCACTGCCTCCGTGTGTGCGATGGACTGCTACACGAGGCGGACCGCGGACGTGAAGCTTGGTGTAAAGGTAGAACAAACAGTAGACTGGGTGATGGAAATGGGATTAGAGGACAGTGTGGGACGAGATGTCTGGTCTGGGTGAGTGCATGTGCGTGTTTGCATTTGAGCTTGAGGCAAGACCAAGGGGGCGGTGGACGCCGGTGGCCGAAACATCGGGCGGCTGGCGGGCGGCTGGCAGACGGCTGGCAGATTGATCGGGGGGGGGGGGGGGGGGGGGGGTCTAACGAGAACTGCTATTCACTTCCCCCATCATGTCTTCTACTCCATTTCATTTTCATCGAGTGACTCGCACACATGCAGCCGACTGTAACCACGTTTTTCTATATTTTGCAGAAGCAATGTCTATTAAAGAATTTGGAGATTTTTTTTCTTCTCCTCTACTGGGTACGAAAAATACATGAAAGCTTGAAAGGAAAAAGAAAAGAAGAAGGAAAATAAAAAGAAACCCCAATTTGCCAAACCCGTAAAAGACTCCCCCCCTCTCTCTTTTCTCGTTGAAACAATTCCCATCTCGATATCTGTAAATGACAACCGATGCCATCCCTGTCAGTCGTAGTCATATATCAGACTCGAGGATCATGCCTCATTGCACTTCTAAAAAAGAAACAAAAAGGTCTACAATAGTGACGCATATTGCTTTAGTTCATAAAATTGTGTTGCTGATTTTTTGTTGTTGTTTTTTTGTTTTTGTGTTTCATTGGGCCTTTCGAGTCGTTATTCTTCATTTGCATCATCATTCCTTGCTTTAAGCGGCAGCTCCTGGACCGTCGTAGCCCACGCTTGATGCGCTGTCGCTGACAGCCTTGCCATCATCGTCCTGGGCGTACTTGTCCCAGTTGGCCAGAACTGCGCCAATCTTGGGTGAGTTTGTCAACTTGTAGACATCCTCAAAGTACTCCTTGGTCAGCTCAAAGGGCTTGGCTGTGACGTTGGGAATGTATTTTCCAACCAGCTTGGACGGATCAATCGTCGTCTTGTTGATCTTCTTGAGCAGGAACGATCGGAAGGGCTTGACACCAGATCGCAAAAATGTAGAATGGAAAGGCACATCAATGCCACGGAGAGGAATCGTGGCGAAGCCACGCTCCAGCTCGAGCGGCACAGGCTTCTTGAGCGTCGCATCAGCACAGCCGCGAATAATTTGTCGTAGAGCCTCCTTGGCCTCTTCGATATTGCTTCGCATCTCCTCAATGTCAATCTGTTGCTTTTTGAGGAAGTTGGTGACGCCAGCCAGTGTGTCCAAAGCACGCAGGTCACCGGCACAAACGTATTGCATGTTGGCAATGTTGTAGTTGACAATCTCCAGCAACCAACCAGTCTCTTCCGAAATGCTGTCAACCACAAACTGCAGAGCCTCCTCGTTGAATGTCTTGGAAATTCGGCTGGGATTGACGGCGCACATCGAGTAGTTGGATCGCCCAGCAGCGTCGCGCTCGACGGCAACTTGCATGGTCAAACCACGGTAGAAGACGACAGACACCAGGGACTCGATGGGCATGACATCGGCCAACGCAGCCAGGGCCGAGTACTCACCGAGTGAGTGACCCGCAAAAGTGCTGTCGCGAGGCACCAGACCCTTGGACTTCATGTCCTCGAAACTGGCCTTCTCCATCAGCGTCAGAGCAGGCTGTGTGAACTGGGTGGCGGACAAGAGACCCGTGGGCGAGCGGTAAGTATAGGAAGTGGTGCTTTCGTTGATCTCCTTGAAGATGCGCTCAGACTTGATGGTTCCGTCTGCGGCGACCGTTTCAAACGTCATTGCCATGTAATTCTGGCGAATGGCCTTGCCTCGAGGGCCGCCAAAATGAATGGTGAGCTCCTTGGGGTTGTTCTTGACAATGTTGGTGATGGAGAAGCCGTAGTTGTCAAGCAGGTACTTATCAGCACGATCCCAGACCTCCTTGGCTACCGGACTGCTGGCGTACAACTCCATACCCATGCCCTGCTCCTGTGAGCCCTGGCCAGTGAACACATACGCAGTCACGGGCTGCTCGACTTCGGCCTCACCGAGCAGGACCTTGTCTTCCGTCTCGGTGTTGCTGACCTCGACCTTGATGATCTTGCGACCAGCCACCATACCGACATGCTGCAGCTTCACCTGAATGTCGTCATTCGGCAGGACCATGCCGGCAAACGTGGCGTGGAAGCTGCGGACACGGCCAATGTCATTTTCGGCTGCCCACGTCTCAACCAGGCTACGTACGGCAGCACTGGAATACATGCCGTGCGTGATGGTGCCGGGAAGGTTGGCATAAGTGGAGAAGACGCGCGAGACGTGAATAGGATTGTAATCACCAGAGACACGGGCGTACGTCTCGTTGGAAGCAGGGGCACGGAGTTGCAAGGGCTTCTTTCCGCTCAGAGGAATAGGCTTCTCAAAGAGAATGGGCTGATCCAGCGCAGAGCCGTGTCGCTCCAAGTAGTCGATGACAGGGTTACCATGCGACTCACCAGCCTCGTAGTCAACGCTGGCAACCTGAATGACCTCCTTGGTGGGAAGCTCCAGAAGCACGGATCCGCGTGTCTCGACACTGCTCAGGATATTCTTGTTTTTGTAGCGGACAAGCGACTCGAGCTTAAAAGTCAAAGTCTGGCCGAGAAGATCGATATCGTTGGGCATCTCGTCGACGGCGAACCACTGCTTGGAGCGCAGGACGGCCACGTCTTTGGTGGTGGCAAGATGGACCTGCACCGGGGTTTCCACCTTGCGCTGGAAGGTGTTCTCGTAGTCGGTGTACTTTCCACGGTACAAGAACTGCGAGGTCACCTCCATGACAGGCTTGCCGTCGCGGGAAATGGTGCCACAGACCTCAACCATCTTGCCGGCGTCTTGGTTGATGACAGCGTTGACCTGAGCAGTAGTGTAGACCTCGTCGCCCTTCTTGAGAGGTTCAGCGCCTGGGATCATGCGGAATTGATTGGACAGGTGGACCAGCTTAAGCAGATCGCCGTCAATGGTACGGGGAAAGATGGGCTTGGTGATGGCTTTCCAGCCAACGACGATGGCGAAGTCCATTGGCGCATTGACAATTTTTCCGGGTCGGTCGACAAAGGCCTCTCCAGTGTTGCCGACAGCGTGGACGAAGTCATTGATTGCCTCGCTGGTAATGGTTGCTCGACCACCGTCGAAAGTGCCGGTGATGAGAGCATCAAGGTCCAGTACCTCGTCACCAAACCACGCCTTCCAGTAGAACTCTTTGATGCGGTCATTGCGATCCTCCATGACTTCGCGAATGGGAGCATACCCAGCCTCAGGATGGTAGGTGAACTTGAGGGGAAGTGCAACTGGCTTGCCAAGAGCTGTGGTGTCCTTGATCATGTTGACGAGAATCTCATTTTGTCCAACAAGCTTGACTTCAATGACATCAACATAGTGATTGTGTCGAGGCTGCTCCTTGACGACAATGGTTGTCTTGGCTGGGTCATTGGGGTACAGTATTTCAACAAACAGGCCTCGAGCAGGAGCGAAAATGCGCTTCATGGGGTTCGTCTGAAACTTCTGGCCCTGGACAACAACGTCGGACATGAGCAGAGCATGGCGCCAGTTGCGCTTGGGGCCAGCAAGGAGCGCCAGCCAAGACTCGACGGAGGGCAATGCAGAGCCAGCAGACGAGGAGAGGCGATACGTGTTCTTGTTGGTGTCACAGGACACGGTAAGGCCTTCCATGTCCGTAGCCATCTCAGAGTCAACCAACTTGCCGCCAAAATACTCCACAGTGGGGATGGCAGACTCGTCATTATTGTACATGTCACGAGTAAGATACTCAATGTGTGACTCGTGAATGCCATCCAATATGTCCTTGATGGGCTCGTCAACCACATTGGAGAACTTGACGGCAGCAGGGCCCTGGAGAATACAGGTTCGACCGACATCCTGACCAATAACAGCATCCAAATCTTCCGACTGCCAAAGGGAGTCTTTCTTGAAGAAGAATTCAAAGTTGTCGTCAAGCGAGGGAATAAACGTGACAGGCTTTTGAGTGGGTCGCAGGCAGAGAAGCAGGAAGTGCTGGACATCCTGAGCGTTGATGATCTGGGTTTCAGCCTCTGGGTAGTGCGAAAGTATCCTGTCAACGGCGGCGAAGGGCTCCTTCAGATCAGAGTAGTTCTGCAGCAGAGATGGCTTGCCAGTTGTGCTGGTAAATCGCTCTTCGACGCGATGAATGAAATCGCCAGTCAGGGTGATAAAAGTGGGATCGATCCAGCGCTCTTGGTGTTTGACATAGAGGAGCTCGACGAGACGGCGGACAACCTCGGCGTAAGTCATGTCCTCAAGGTCAACAGCCTTGCCGTCCTTGTTGCAGCCGAACCACACCTTTTGGAAGTCGTCGTTGAGACGCTTGATAATGTACTCACGGTTCTTCTTCAGCTCAGCGACACGCTTCTCCTTGGGAAGGCTGAAGATCTTCTTATCCATTTCGGCCCAGAAACAGACACCTCGGGTAGCAAGCTTGTGGATGGGCTCACCCATTTCGGAACGCACGGTGATGACACCACCAGCAGGGCCCTTGTAGGTGTTTTCCCACTCGCTATCGTCAAGACCAGGGGCGTCAATGATGGCCTGCTTGGCCGCTTTGCTGGTGAGGGCCTCTTTGGCAACCATCATGCGACTGCCAAACAAGCACCCATCAAAGGGCATGGCGGGATATCCGTACTTTTTGGACCATTCGCCGGTGATGTAAGGATAGGTGTCTTCAGCACCACCAAACCCACTGCCGGCAACCAGAATAATGTTTTCCTGGCGACGAATGCGACCATACATCTGCAAGATGGGTTGGTGGAAATCTTCGTACGAATGATGACCGCCGCCACGACCGCCAGTCCACTGCAGAAGAACGGGGAAATGGGGGTTGGCCTTGGCAATATTAATCACAGCTTGGACTGCTTCCACAGAACCCGGCTTAAAACTTATATGCTTAAGACCAAGGGTCTCGATGTACTCTTGGGCCACCTCAATGGAAGGAACACCAGCTCCAATCGTGAGGCCCTCAATAGGCACACCCTCAGCACGCAGTTTGCCAAGCAGAGGGATCTGCCACGCCATAGCGCGAGGGTTGACGTAAATCAGATTGACAGAGATGCCACGGCCAGCCGGAATGGCCTGTTCGATTTTGAGAAGGGCTTCCGTCATCATGCCGCCATGGAAGTAACCACCACCGGCAAGCTCGATGTGGTAGCCTGCGTTCATGGTGGCGGCAACAAAAGTCCATGGAACGGTACAGGGAGTCATACCAGCCACCACAATGGGGGGAAGGCCGAGAAGGCGGCTCATCTTGGTATCGAGATACTTGCGACCGCTTGAAGTTTTAACAAGACGGGGCCCAAACTCCTTCACCCAATCATTGGCAAACCGAAGCGCGTTGTCTTCGTCTCTATCAAAGAGCTCGGGCTTGTAGCCAACCTCGTTTACCGTGCCATCAACAGTGCCAGCCAGAATGACACGGACACCGGTACCCTCCTTGTTGCGGCTGGTCAAAACACCGAGACCCGAAACACCACCAGGACCAAAGTCCAAAATGTGAGTTGCGTCGGGGAAATCGGTGGCCTTCTCCCAGTTAACTGGGTCACGCGTGATCAGACGAACAAGAGCGGGCACGACGTTGCCCTCGACTTGGGTACGCAGATCTTTGCCGGTGTTGGTGTCAAAGACGGGAATTCCAAGAGCTTTGACGTCAATGGAGATGTCCTTCAGGTCCTCATCAATCATCTCCGTGGCCTCGGCGAGATACTTGCTGTGGAAGGGGGCCGTGATGGGCAAAAAGCGATTTGCAAAGCGAACCTTGCGCTCCGTGTAAGGTATACGGGTCTGGTCCAAGCCAGTAGGAGCCTTGACTTTGCGCAATTGGGAGTTTAGACCGTAGAGAGATGTCGGAGGGCCGGTGACGACCAAGTTACGGGGGCTGTTGATGAGGGATATGCTGATGTGTCTGTGGGGCGGGAGATACTGGTTGGTGGCATCGATATGCTTCTGAACCTCCTGTTGCGAAAGGTCGCGAATGCTCAACATGGGAGTTGGATTGCCCTCGCCATGCTCCATGGACTCACGAAGCATGGTAGGCGTCATGGAGGTCGTGGGGAAAGCCTGCTGACTTCTGGTGCCGATCCAGAAGAGGATGGACAGCGTAGAGCGAGCGATTTCGCGCCAAGACTCCCAAGAATCGGCAGCAGCAGTAGCTGCGGCCATGACGATGCCCTGAGAGTGACCAGTCGTACCGCTGATACGCTCCCGCAGCATGCCAGGATGCACTCCCAATACCTTGCAAGTCACTTCGTAATGAGCCATCTGGACGAGGCCAATCAAGGGAAAGCTGACGGGTGCGGAGATGAGGTAGTCGATGTCAGGAGTGGACTCGGGGTGTTGCAACCAGTTCATGACATCTAATCCCTTGGGGAACATCTTCTCTGCACTGGATGTTGTGGATAGTGCCCGAAGCAGCTCAGCCGAAGACGTAATCAGCTCTCCAACGAAGCCCGAGTATGTTTGGAAGATCTGCCGCAGCTCATCGAAATACTCTTCAATGTTGCCCTGGCCGCCGAATATGGTGTATATATTGGCGGACTCGTTATCAGCCGCCCGAAATAGCGCGGATTCATGAGGTTTGATCGTTCTGTTTGAGACGGCGCGAGCCATGTAGTAGCAGCGAATCACCTCCAATTTCTTGGACTCGATGCCCGGAAGAGTGGCAGCAATGGCGTGAGCTTCGTTGCCGCGCAGGAAAGCTCGCTCAAATTCATTCAGAACGAGCTTAAGAACTTCTTCGTATGAGCCAGAGGCATCATCCTCGCCCTCTTCGACCTCCCGAGCAACAAATCCCATGTAGCGAGCTACCAGCTCAGCAACGGATGAAGGCTCGTCATCCTGTGCAAGCTCATCCGTGGCGGCCGGCAAGCTGGCGACGAAACGGTCTTTGATCTGAGAGGCGTGGAAATGCAGGTTGCTGGGAACAAGGAAGGAAGTTTCGAGAGTCCCGTGGGTCAGGGTCAACGGTCGAAGAGAGGCGCTGGACCTAGGGGTAGAAATGCCCGTTTGAGGGCCGGTGCCGGTGCCATACATGATGGATTAGTTGTTTCGTTCTTTTTCAAGGAGAGAAAGTCGTTGTAGAAAAGGGTATCTTGAAGGCCTGCTCAGAGTGACTGCAATTAGCGAAAACGACTGGCTTGATCGGTACATAATTTTGACTGATTTTGTTATTGGGAGGGGGGAAAGGTTTGTTCTTCCTTGACGGTGTGTCATGTTTCCCCTTCCCCTTGTCCGCAATTCACCAGGCGCATTCTTGTGTGATAGACAACGTACCTTGAACTGAACAGCGCGAATGAAAAGGCCTCCTCCGTAGGGCGCTGTTGAAAGGAATAGATACAGGAGACGAGGTCAATGGTTTAGTCGAATGCGCAGTGCTCGACAAGCTCGACCGGGGATGGCGAACGAGATTGCGAGGCAGTGTGCAAGGACGGCAGAAGAAGCTTTGAGCAGGCGAGCAGCAATTGAGAAATGCTAGCAAACACCTAGGATGGAGCTCAGGAATATGAAGCTTCAGAGAGAGAGGAATAGGATGTCGAGGAAGAATTGCAAGGACGAGAAACAAATTAGTAGAAGGGGAGGAGGGCAGGAGGGGGGGGTGGGAGTTGAGAAGAATGGTTGTAGAAAAAAAAAGTGCCAATCTCGACGCAACCAAACCAGGCACGCTGCTCCTCCCAACGTGTTTCTCTGGTACTTGCTTGGCTGGCAGGCGGACCAGACCCTAAAGTACAGGGAGGACGCGGGGGGACCAAGTTGGACGAGGGGTTCAATGTTGGCACCGGACGAGCACCAGAAGCGGCTCTGGCGGCGGGTAGTGCCCAATAATTGGTACCCGTACTGGTACCGGTACTGCTGTAGCCGTCGTGACGAAGACCGGACCAGACCAGACTGGACTGGACTTAATTGACCCCAACTAATATCGCCAGGGCGACGTCTCAGTCAGTTGTCGTCGCTTCAATGTGCTGCTCCGTTTCAAAGACGGGATTCGTCAAGTGGGGATGCTGGACAGTGGAGCGCTTGAAGGCTGCGGCGGCTTACAGCTTACAGCCGGGCTTGGGGCGTCGCTCGTGGCTCGCCAATTTTTCCCAGTTCTGTTGGGGAGAGCCGCGCCGCCAGTTGGACGGACCCGACCACAATGCGCCTACTGCCTATAAGCGGGGACGGGAGCCAGTCAGTTACTGTGGCTCCAAGTAACGGTACCTCGCTCGACAAGTTCCACCCCCACCAACCTCCTTCCTTCTCCACCGTTGATCAATGTTCAATGTTGGGGATCCAGTTTGAGCCATGGTTTCCGGAATCCGACCAATTGTAGCCTGATAAACAATCCCTCCCCCCACTGCTGGTCGGACTGGACTGGACGAACGATTGGCCCGCCTTGGGCACTTTGGGGTGGGGCTGGGACGATAAAGAGTTTTCCGTTGCCACGACTGTCTGTTTTCAAGAGGTTTGAACAGCACCAGTCAGCAGCTGGATGTGCACATCTGAAGCAAAAAGAGCCCTCCAAGGATGATTTCTAAGGATGGAGATAGTCATGCGCGGCGTTCTAGCGAACCTACAATAGTTTCGGTGCTTATCTAAAGCCATCTAATGCAGAAGAGACGTGGCGCGATAAGTGCATCATAACGGTCAAGAATCGGAGTCGTTGTGATGCTGCGTGCATGCATGATCACGTACCTAGGTACCTAGGTAGGTAGGTATGTTGTATGTACTGTGCCAGACATTGTTGCGAATCATTCGAGCCTCGCAGCTTATGGACATGGTTTCAAGGGAGAAAATGTATAGGGTCTTGGACCCTTTGTGCCTATCGTATGTAAGTACTATCTAGCATCTGGAGTTTCAAGGAACCAGGAATCTCGAGCGACGATGAGGTCGCCCAGACGTACCCGTGTCGAAAGTCTCAAGTATCGGTACTTCCAACGCAGCCTTGCATGCCTGTCAGGTCCAAGTCGGCACACGGCCCCAGCTACAGTTGGCAAGGCTGCATGCAGTAGCCGGTGCAGCCAAGGGTCCAGACACCAGGGAGCCACCAGTGCAGCCACCGCCGCGTTCGTCAGTCCACTCAGCACTTCAGGATGCCCGGCTGGCTGCACGAAATCAGAAACCCGTACCCAGGGGAGGGGGGGGGGCAAGCAGGCTGTTTACGCAAGGGCCGCAAGGCTGGCTTGGCTGGATGAGGGCCGCCGGAATTCGAATTGCATCGACGGATCTACGCCCGTTGAGCATCGAGAGCATTAATTGATCTATCAGTGACGAATTTGGTCTTCTTCACGTTGGTGCTCGAGTGTCGTGTCCATCTCCAAGGCTTTGCTCAACCAAATCACGGTGGCTCATGGTACGACGTGCAGTCGTCGGCACACACAATGACGTATCTGGCCACGACATCATGCACGGTACTTGTCTATAATATTGTCTGGTACTCACAGTGATGGACGACAGCGACTTCGCGGGTGGCAAGGACAGTGCTAGCCGGCAAGCAACTTGTTCTCAATTGAGCAGCTTCCCTCGGCCTCAAACACCTCTCCCAAGATTCTGTCGCGCCCCCATCTCCGATCGTCGAGGATTGCAACCTTGGGGGGAGAGCACAAATGGGCCGGTGTCGAGATTTCGCGTGGGAGACCCTGAAGACTGGAAGTTGTCGAAAAGCAGACCAAAGCAGATGGAGATGGAGGGGGCCTGGAGCGCCCAGATCAGCGACCTAGCGAGCCAGTAGCAGAAGCCGCATCACACGGATTGCACCAACACTTTACCGCACACGGCTTAGCGCGCAAATCTGGTTGAGAAGCCATCCACACACTCCCAGTGTCTCCCACAATTCCCACACTCGTCCCAGGCAAAGAGCCTGCCTAGCATCAATTATCAGTGCACCGTTCAAGTCTTTTGGGGATGTTCGGAGCCAGAAGAGGCAGCGTGATCCCCCAAACTTTTCCCGCCCCTCCTACTTGCCCAACTTTCTGGTGGGGCTGCCTGGTTCAACAATAAGAGCTCCTCCGTCCGGCGCTTGCAGACTCTGCAATTGGCCCTTGTATCGGTACGTACCAGAGTCGACACGGAGCGACGAGGAACGTGGAACCCGTCAACCTGTTGGCCGTCCATTACCTGTTGGCATTACCTGTTGGCATTGCCGTTGCTGCGTTGCTGCCCCAGCTGTGCTGCTGCACTGTGTCGTGGTCTGTGGACTCCTACTTCATGGACGAGACCCTTTTGTACTATCCACGGCCATTCCTCAATCTCATTATCTGCTGGGCCTCACACCCTCCTCTCCTCCCATCTCTTCTCCTTTACTCTATTCTCCTCCCCCCTCCTGCTTGGCCATCTTTTCTCGGCTTCTTCTCTTAATTCAACCTGCTAGTTATTTTTTACTAGGTACGGAGTATTTGTCTTCCTACATCTACAATTCTACTTGCATACCCCGTCCTTTTCATCCCTTGTACCAATTTTTTTTCTCATCCTTGCCTAGGAGCTTCCGCCCATCAAGCTCCGGAACACCAGGTACAAAGGGCCTGATTCAGCAGATCGAAACAAACAACTTCGAACACTGGACTGAGATTATTCTCCCTTCGAAAGAGAGCAGGATTTCCTTTCCAGATCCCCAAAAGTTGTCGAAACCAGTACACGGACACGAACGCGACGACCGGAAAAGACATCACCAGCACAGCCCTTCATACCGTCACGATGCGCCCCGAGGTTGAGCAAGAGCTTGCTCACACGTTGCTCGTGGAACTGTTGGCATACCAATTCGCCTCACCCGTGCGATGGATTGAAACACAAGATGTGTTTCTCGCCGAGAGAACGGCTGAGCGTATTGTTGAGATTGGTCCTGCTGATACCCTGGGTGTCATGGCCAAGAGGACTTTGGCCTCCAAATACGAAGCTTACGATGCCGCCAAATCTGTACAACGACAGATTCTCTGCTACAACAAGGACGCAAAGGAGATCTACTATGATGTAGATGTAATCGAGGAAGAATCAGAACCCGCTGCCGCCGCAAGCGCACCAGGTGTAGATGCCAGTGCGTCTGCTGCTCCCGCGGCGGCGGCTGCTGCTCCCGTCGCTGCTGCGGCCCCTGCTCCCAGCGCCGGTCCAGCTGCCCAGGTCCCTGATCAGCCAGTTCAAGCTGTTGACATTGTGCGCGCGCTCATTGCCCAAAAGCTCAAGAAGCCTCTTCTTGAAGTGCCTCTGAGCAAAGCCATCAAAGATCTCGTTGGCGGTAAGTTTTGAACTTCTTTGATGCTGCTCCACAAGCCTCTGCGCCCCCCCCCCCCCCCTTTCCTTGAAATCCTCCTCTCAGCATGTGTTGCCCAAGTTCAAAACCTCAGTTACTGATGACCCCCATCTTTGGAAAATAGGTAAATCCACACTGCAGAATGAAATTCTGGGCGACCTCGGGAAGGAATTCGGTTCAACTCCTGAGAAGCCCGAGGATACACCTCTAGATGAGCTTGGCGCATCCATGCAGGCTACTTTTGACGGAAATCTTGGCAAGCAGTCTCAGTCGTTGATTGCGCGACTGATTTCGTCCAAGATGCCTGGTGGCTTCAACATTACAGCTGCGCGCAAGTACCTCGAGTCAAGATGGGGCTTGGGACCTGGTCGTCAGGATGGCGCATTGTTGTTGGCCCTAACCATGGAGCCCGCGGCTCGTCTGGGATCAGAGAGCGACGCCAAGGCCTTCCTTGACGATGTTACACAAAAGTATGCCTCCAACGCTGGCGTCAGCCTCACCACTGCTGCATCTTCCGGGCCTGCTGGCGGTGCTGCGGGCGGCATGATGATGGACCCCGCGGCCATTGATGCTTTGACCAAGGACCAGCGTGCTCTATTCAAGCAGCAGCTCGAATTGTTCGCTCGCTATCTCAAGTTGGACCTTCGATCAGGCGACAAGGCAGCAATAAACTCTCAAAACTCGGAGAAGGTACTCCAAGCTCAGCTTGACCTTTGGACCGCCGAGCACGGTGATTTCTATGCTGCGGGTATTGAGCCTGTTTTCAGCCCACTCAAGGCTCGTACCTACGATTCGTCGTGGAATTGGGCCCGACAGGATGCCCTCAACATGTACTTTGACATCATCTTTGGTCGCCTCAAAGCCGTCGACCGGGAGATTGTCAGCCAGTGCATCCACATTATGAACCGCTCCAACCCCAAGTTATTGGACTTCATGCAGTATCACATTGACAACTGCCCTACGGAGCGTGGGGAGACTTACAAGCTCGCAAAGGAGCTTGGAGAGCAGCTTATTGAGAACTGCAAGGAGGTCTTGGATGTTCCTCCTCACTACAAGGATGTTGCTGTTCCCACTGGTCCTCGCACCACGGTGGACGCTCGCGGAAACCTAAACTACGAGGAAGTCCCCCGTGCCAGTTGTCGCAAGCTCGAGCACTACGTCCAACAAATGGCCGAGGGCGGCAAGATTTCCGAGTACGGCAATCGAACCAAGGTTCAGAACGATCTTCAACGCATCTACAAACTCATCAAGCAACAGCATAAAATGTCCAAGACTTCCCAGCTGGAAATCAAGAACCTGTACGGTGATGTCCTCCGCTCGCTTGCCATGAACGAGAGCCAAATTCTATCCAAGGACAGCAGCAAGGCTAGAAAACCCAGTCTTCGCGGCACTAGCCAAAATAAGGGCAAGGTCGAGACCATTCCCTTCTTGCATCTGAAGCGCAAGACCTTGCACGGCTGGGACTACAGCAAAAAGCTTACTTCCGTCTATCTCAACTGCCTCGAGGATGCGGCCAAGTCTGGCGTGACGTATCAAGGCAAGTATGTTCTCATGACTGGCGCAGGAGCTGGATCCATTGGTGCAGAAGTTCTCCAGGGTCTCATCAGCGGTGGCGCCAAGGTGATCGTGACCACCAGTCGCTTCTCTCGTCAGGTCACCGAGTACTACCAGTCCATGTACACTCGATATGGCTCTCGCGGCTCTCAGATTGTTGTCGTTCCCTTCAATCAGGGTAGCAAGCAGGATGTCGAGGCTCTGGTTGAGTACATCTACGACACCAAGAGCGGTCTGGGATGGGATCTTGACTACATTGTCCCCTTCGCCGCCATCTCTGAAAACGGCCGCCAGATTGACAGCATTGACTCGCGTTCCGAGCTTGCTCACAGAATCATGCTCACCAATCTGATCCGTCTTCTGGGTTGCGTCAAGGCCCAAAAGGCTGAGCGCGGCTTCGAGACTCGCCCTGCCCAAGTTGTGCTGCCACTATCTCCCAACCACGGAACCTTTGGCAATGATGGTCTTTACTCGGAGTCCAAGCTCGCCCTGGAGACTCTTTTCAACCGTTGGTATTCTGAGAGCTGGTCCCATTACCTCACTGTTTGTGGTGCCGTCATTGGCTGGACTCGCGGAACCGGTCTCATGTCTGGCAACAACATTGTTGCCGAAGGTGTTGAGGCATTTGGTGTTCGTACCTTTTCCCAGCAGGAAATGGCCTTCAATCTGCTGGGTCTGATGTCCCCTACTATTGTCGACCTTTGCCAGTCAGAGCCCGTCTTCGCCGATCTCAACGGTGGTCTTCAGTTCATTCCCAACCTCAACGAAGCCATGACCAAGCTCCGCAAGGACATCATGGAAACCAGCGAGATCCGCCAGGCTGTTACCAAGGAGACTGCCATTGAGAACACCATCGTCAACGGTGCCGACTCTGAAGTGATGTACAAGAAGAAGACCATCTCTCCACGCGCCAACATCAAGTTCGACTTCCCTCACCTTCCTGACTGGAAGCAGGATGTCGCTCCTCTCAACGACAAGCTCAAGGGCATGGTCGACTTGGAAAAGGTTGTCGTCGTCACCGGCTTTGCTGAAGTTGGTCCTTGGGGTAACTCACGTACCCGTTGGGAGATGGAAGCCTACGGCGAATTTTCGCTCGAGGGCTGCGTGGAGATGGCTTGGGTCATGGGTCTCATTCGCAACCACAACGGTCCCATCAAAGGAAAGCCCTATTCTGGCTGGGTTGATGCCAAGTCCGGCGAGCCTGTTGACGACAAGGATATCAAGCAGAAGTACGAGAAATTCATTCTGGAGCACTCTGGTATTCGTCTGATTGAGCCTGAGCTCTTTGAAGGCTACGACCCCAACCAGAAGCAGTTGCTGCACGAGGTTGTTATTGAGGAGGACTTGGAACCGTTCGAGGCCTCCAAGGAGACTGCTGAAGAGTTCAAGCGTGAGCACGGTGACAAGGTTGAAATCTTTGAAATTCCCGATAGTGGGGAGTACATTGTTCGCATGAAGAAAGGTGCTTCGCTTTGGATCCCCAAAGCCCTCCGTTTCGATCGTCTCGTTGCCGGTCAGATCCCTACTGGCTGGGACGCCAAGCGATACGGTATCCCCGATGACATCATTTCCCAGGTCGATCCCGTCACTCTGTATCTCCTTGTGTCCACTGCCGAGGCACTCCTCTCCGCCGGTATTACCGATCCGTATGAGTTCTACAAGTACGTCCACGTTTCCGAAGTGGGTAACTGCGTCGGTTCCGGCATGGGTGGTTCGGTTGCTTTGCGAGGCATGCACAGGGACCGTTATCTGGACCAGCCTTTGCAGAATGACATTCTTCAAGAGTCTTTCATCAACACCATGGCTGCCTGGGTCAACATGTTGCTCATCTCTTCTTCGGGTCCCATCAAGACACCTGTCGGAGCTTGCGCTACTGCAGTAGAGTCTGTTGATGTTGGCTACGAGACCATTATGGAGGGCAAGGCTCGCGTCTGCTTCGTCGGTGGCTTCGATGACTTTGGCGAGGAAGGCTCGTACGAGTTTGCGAATATGAAGGCCACCAGCAACACGCTTGATGAGTTCAGCCACGGCCGAACCCCCAAGGAGATGTCCCGTCCTACTACCACGACGAGAAATGGATTCATGGAGTCGCAGGGCTGTGGTATTCAGGTCATCATGACGGCAAAACTTGCGCTGGACATGGGTGTGCCGATCTATGGTGTCCTGGCTCTCACCACGACTGCATCAGACAAGATTGGCCGATCTGTACCTGCTCCTGGTCAGGGTGTGCTCACCACGGCTCGGGAGCATGCCGGCAAATTCCCCTCGCCCCTGCTTGACATTGACTATCGTCGCCGACAAATTGAGCGCCGCAAGAAGCAAATCAAGCAATGGCAGGAGTCTGAAGTCGAGTTCATCCATGATGAAATCGATGCCATGAAGACGCAAGACCCGTCGTTTGATGAGAAGCTGTATGCCCAAGAGCGCTTCTTGCATATTGAGAAGGAGGCTGCTCGACAAGAAAAGGAGCTTCTTCGAAGCATGGGCAACAACTTCTGGAAGAGCGATCCTAGCATCGCTCCTCTACGTGGTGCCTTGGCCACCTGGGGTCTGACCATTGACGACCTCGGCGTCGCCTCCTTCCACGGCACATCGACCAAGGCCAATGATAAGAATGAGTCATCTGTGATTTGCCAGCAACTGCGTCATCTCGGCCGATCCGAGGGCAACGCAGTCATGGGCATCTTCCAGAAGTATCTCACTGGTCACCCCAAGGGTGCCGCCGGTGCTTGGATGATGAACGGCTGTCTTCAGGTTCTCAACACTGGCTTGGTTCCTGGCAACCGTAATGCCGACAATGTCGACCCAGTCATGGAGCAGTTTGACATGATTGTTTACCCGAGCCGCAGCATCCAGACGGACGGTGTCAAGGCTTTCTCGGTCACGTCTTTCGGTTTCGGTCAAAAGGGTGCTCAGGCCATTGGTGTCCATCCCAAATACTTGTTTGCCACACTCGATGAGCGTGTTTACGAGGAGTATTGCGCCAAGGTTGAGGCGCGTCAGAAGAAGGCGTACCGTTACTTCCACAACGGCCTCATCAACAACACGCTGTTTGTCGCCAAGTCCAAGGCGCCATATACCGATGAACAGCTCAGCAGTGTCCTGCTCAACCCCGATGCTCGTGTGACGGAAGACAAGAAGTCGTCCGAGCTCAAGTACTCTGAGAACTTTATGAAGCAGTCGGAAAAGGTCATGACTTCGGCCCGCGCTGCTGAGACCCAAAAGGTGATGGAGGCACTCGCCCACAAGGTCGCCAACAAGAACAGCAATATTGGGGTCGATGTTGAGGATATCAGTGCCATTAACGTTGAGAACGAAACCTTTTTAGAGCGAAATTTTACCGCTGATGAGATAAGCTACTGCAAGGCCGCCCCTAGCCCTCAGAGCTCCTTTGCCGGGCGATGGAGCGCCAAGGAGGCTGTTTTCAAGTCACTGGGCGTCGCCAGCCAAGGTGCCGGTGCTGCCATGAAGGACATTGAGATCATCAAGGACGATAACGGTGCTCCAACTGTCAAGGTATGTTGGCATGTTTGCGTTGAGTCCTTTTTTTTTTCTTTGGTTTTTTTAATAGAGAGAGAGAGAGAGGAGAGACTTGTTCCACTGCGAGGACCCTGCTAACCACCACCATCACAACAGCTCCACGGAGAAGCCGCCTCAGCTGCTACCAAGGCCGGCGTCAAGGACATTGCCCTGTCCATTTCTCACTCTGACAGCCAGGCCATTGCGGTTGCCGTTGCCAACTTTTAAAGAAGCTTAGACATGGGGGACGTTTGTGTAATTGTTTAATTATCTTTTTTTTTTTTTGCCATCATGGTGTTTGGCAAACGAACAAAACTGTGGTGCGTCTTTGAACTTCGAAATGACTTGTTCCCATTGTCAAGGAATAAAAGGGGGTAGTGTATTTTCATGGCATCGTACTTGGTTTTTGTTTCAATTACGTCCTAGATTAGAACAATGACGCAGTGTTTAATGTGAAATGAATGGGAATTATTTTATTATTATTATTATTATTTTTCGTCATCGCGAAGCTCTCTTCTGTCTTTTCCGCTTTCATGCAGTCCATCCCTCAAACTGCATTCTCACCCATTCTCACCAACAACTTACACGTTCTGCCATGTTTCCGCACGAATCATTGTAAGACCAAGAATGCGTGTTGCATGTCCCCTGATAAGAAACTTATTTGGCAGCGCCGGGACCCGTAGAACTGCTGATACGCCATGAGCTTCTTCCGTTCATGCATGTCCTTGCTTAACAAGGTCCAGACGTGGTCACTACAAGAGGTCGCTCCAAGAGCAAGCTTTCCTTTATCCTGCCCGAATATTTCCGGGTCTTTTTTTATTACTTTCTTTCTTTTCTTTCTTTTTTTTCCTTTTCATTCACTCGTTGTTGCAAGTATTTCACACAAATAAAAGTACATTACGCAACTGCAGCTCACGCCTCTCACCCTACTGTCCACGTCCCCGGCCGGCTCTCCCGCGGCCATGTCCACCCCTGCCTCCTCCTCCGCCGCCTCCTCTCCCTCTATCGCCCCCGCCGCGGCCGTTGTGCCCGTGGTGGTACTCCCCTCTTGAGGCACCGTGGCTGCCTCGTCCGCCTCGGAAGTTTTGTTGGTTCTTTTGCGATTCGCTGACTTGGTCGATGATGTCGTTGTCGACGCGGAGGTATTTGATCTGTGAAGAGGACGTGTCAGTGAAGAGTGGAGAGAGGGCGGGTGAGAATGGTCAGGGCGGTGTGGCGGTCGTACGTTGTTGCCCTTGACGTAGGCTTCTTTTAAGCGGACGAATTTGTCGCCGCCCTGTGGGATGTTAGTTTTGTTTTTATCTTTTGTTTTCCTCTGTTCTTGATTGTTCTTGAAGGGGGGGGGATCCAGGGCATGTCAACGTACAGGACTGGTCTGCACAACCTCTCGCAGAGTGAGATTCATCCATGTGTCGCATTGGATGAGATGGCCGTTGAGGGTTTCGCCATTCTTGAGCTCTACCAGCATGGGGTGTCCTTGTGCGGCGTTGAGGAGACTGAGAGGTAACTGTGGGAGAGGAAATGCTGAGTCAACTGATTGCTGTTTGCGCAGATGACATGATGTGTTTTGGCGTTCTATTGCTGCGGTCGGGGATTGCAGTCGCGAGGAGAGGGACAAACCATTTTATTTTTATTTTATTTTCCGTGACAATGTTGTCACGTCGATGATTGAATGCAGCCCGTCTGGGTGTGGTTGTGCCGAAAAGTGCGTCGATATCGATACGAGAACAGCTATGCTATAGCTATGGCAATATGGCTGTTGTATGTTGTATGTCGAGGGATGATGGGTGATGGGTGATGGATGATGGGAACAATTGGGAGTTGGTAGCTGTTTGCGCGCCCCGCCAAGTGCATCGCCCCGCTTTGTGGTGATTTGTCTTGGCAGAAAAAAAAAGAGACGTTCGCGTTCATGGAGCTCGGATGCCTTTCGGGGGAAATGCAGCAAAGACTACAATTCTCAACAAGCCAACGCTCGACTCTGAAAATCTGTGCGACAACCGCAGGAAATGCGCCGACATGCGAGGTAGACATGCGAGGTAGTCCAATTATCTACGATGGCCTCTGGCGCTGCTTGTGCCCGGGGTTGGACAAGCTGGCTCTGCGTAGGGCTCTCGCTGTGAATAGCCTCCCGTCAAGAAGACGACCGCTGGCGGCACGAGATGTAGCCCGACGTACCGCGCCGCAGTCTCGACTCGCCTGCTTGCAGCCTGCCGGTAAACGGCTGATGACGACGCAATCCTGTCCCGATACAGACTCGTTTCCTCCGCCTGCTCCTGCTCCTCCTCACAACACCTCCAACACCTCCAACAGTTGCCACGAGCCGCTGCTGACACCAACGCCTCCCACGGAGGAAGCGCTGCGTCAAGCCTCTCTGCACGACATCGTGGCGGCCCTGTTGAAGATGCGGCAACCCCAGGGCTGGAATTCCAATGGACAGGAAATCGACCGCCACAGCCGCATCATGCTTCTGATTCGGCATTTGCTTTCGGAGCGCTGCGAACCCCCATGCCACTTCATCTACGAATGCGTCATGGACGCCATGGCCTACCCGCAAGGATCGGTCAAGGGCATCCGCAAGCTTTTCGAAGACATGGCATCGCTGAACTTGAAGCCGACGTCGGAAATGTGCCAGTCGGCCCTCGCCGCCTTGACCAACCACCCCGACTATGTCCTCCGCCAAGAGGTCCTCGACACCATGGAGGATTACTGGATAGACATTGACACCGCTGCAAAGCAGAGCCTGGTGCTGGGCCTGCTCCGCGAAGAGCAGTACGAGCTGGCGTACCTGCGACTCACCGACATGTTGGATCAGAAGATCCGGATCGCTCCTTGGGTCTACGACATCTTCATCGTGGTCTTTGGAAAGCTGGGCTTCCTTGACGAGATGCTTTCCCTGCTGTACCGCCGCAAGAGCCTCGTCAACGAGGACAAGGACATTGCCGCCATACTTTACTACGCGCTCGATGTGTGCAGCCAGGCATTCCACTACCCTGGCACCATATTCGCATGGAACTGCCTGGTGAGAACTTCGCTCGTACAGCCTTCGGATGGAGTTGTGGAAAATGTACTCGCCACCGCGGCCCGACATGGCGATGCCACTCTTGCCACGGAGGCCCTCGACAAGATTTCTCAGCGAACACGACTCTTGGCCCATCATTTCGAGGCTGTCGTGGAAGCCTTTGCTGCCGACGGCGACATGGCTGCTGCGTTTCGCGCGCTCTGCGTCATGAGCAAGAACGGCAATCCCATTGTCCGAGGAAACACGCGCGCCCTGTACGCAGCGCTCGTGCAGCATCCGACGCTCATTCAGGACGCCGAGGAAAGCCTCCGCAGCATAGCCTCTCCGGAGCAACCCGTGCCCCTGGCCGCGGTGGGTGTCATGGTCGAAGCGCTCGCCGAGACGCGCCGCATCGAAGCAGCCATGGATCTGTACCGCGACGTACCGAGGCTCTGTGGCGAGCCAGCCAACTCGGCCATGATGCTGGCCCTCATCCTACACAGCCGCGACACGGACGTGACGCGCTCTCTGGTCCGAGACTACAAAGCGCACGTCGCTGCCAATGGTGATGCTGGTGATGACCTCCCCCAACGCCCCCATGTCTGCAAGGCAATGGTCATCGCCTGCGCCGAGGCAAACGAGCTGGATCTCGCATTCCAATTCGCGCATCAGGCCGTCGAGGGCGTGGGGGCAGATCCCAACAAGGAAGAGGCCTCTGCCGGGCAACATGATCTAAGCTGGCTCAAGGTCCTGCTCGGCAAAGCGACCGAGGTGGAAGACGCCCGCATATGGACCATTCTGGACAAATTAGGCAGCCAAGACGAGGCCACGGACAGAGAGCTGACCAAGATGCTCAGACAAGCGAGGGTCATGAGACGGGCGGCCAATCTGGGGGGGAAGTGATGTACGCGTGCAGTACCAGCTGTATAATGTGGGTTTTTTGTAACAGTATTCCAATCAACACAGGTTCAAGTATACATGCAAGCTTCATGTACAATAGACGTAATATCCTTCAAGCATGCATGCATGCATGGAAATGACTTCACCACCACCACCGCATCCACACCTCTCAGCGGCGCCAGGCCTACACGAGACCACAACCTCACTCCCATTCCCATTCCCACTCCCACTCCCATTCCCACTCCCATTCCCGGCGAGAAATCACCCCTCCCTTGTCAGAAAATGATCCTATGAACCCGTTCGAGGGACAGAGATGCAGCCTCTGAGGAATCCATTGTGCTAGATTATGTCCTCGACTTTTCTCTAATACATGCACGTATATGTATATATATATATATATATATATACATATATATATAATTTGTGCTTTTTTTAAAAAAAAAAAAAACA
>SRPT01000479.1:0-24438 GCA_018360205.1 Claviceps digitariae | reverse complement strand
CTTTCTTTCTTTCTTTTTTCTCTCTCGTTCTTTTTTTTTTTTGCGGGAGGAGGGGGGGGGAAGCAAGCCTAAAAGAAAGCTTTTTTGCCGCGGAGCAGAGAATAAAATAAAAAGTGAGGAGAATGCCTCGGGAAGAGAGAACACATAAAAAAGGTGGTCAAACCGGAGGGGGAAGGAATTCAAAGGTTGACTGGCACATTTTTATTCCTTGGGGCACCCGTCACGCCACCAAACGATAAGACGTTCTTGCGCGGCCAGGCACAGGTCGCTTCTCAACCAATGACATCCGCCAACGAGCCATCTGCCAATAAACTGCCCCTCACTCAACGACATGGCGGACTCTGGTCGTGAGCAAAGCGGTTTGGTCAAGAATGCGCGTGACGTCATAACGTCGTCAACCTGCAGGACAGGGGGCCAGTCTGACATGTGAATAAGTCATGACGGACGGAGCAGGTCTGGATGTTAATGAGCGAACAGGGGTTTGGACGGGGCAGCTGTCAATTCTTTATTGATCCTTCTCGGCTGGCATTGGTAGAAAGCGGGACCGATAGCCGGATTGAGTTTGGTGTGAGACGGGGGGTCTTCGTTTGTTCAAGGAAGATAGTGGGGGCTGGGGGGATGGGTGGGAAAAGCCGGCTTTTTGGGCCTCGGCTGCCGATGCCGATCTCGATTTCATCCTTGGAGCTTGAACTTGAGCTTGAGCTTGAGAGGGGAGCGGGGGCAGACCAGGGTCGCAACGGACTTTTTGAAAATGATTTCCCGACATCTTTTCTCCCCCCCCCCCCCTTTATTCAACCTTGACCTTTGAGTGTTTCGTGTTTTGCACCAAGAATCACAACAACCCTCTCCATCACGGAACATTATCATCACAAAAACATCATTGAAGACCACCACAACATCAACACCATGGAACATCCCGTCCGCGAAATCAGCTCCCTCATCACAACCCTCACCACCGGTTCCCCCCAGCAACAACAAGACACCCTCGCCGAATACTTCCTCCCAGACGCCTCCTTCGTACACCCCTTCTGCTACATTCCCCCCTTCTCCAAGGGCCGTCTCGCCCCCCTCGCCCCCAACATCGACTCGCGATGGCTCCTCCTCTGCATCTACCGCTGGTACCGCACCCTGAGCCCCAGCATCGACATCACCATCGACTCCGCCGTCTTTGACCAAAAGACGGGCCAGCTCTTCGTGAACATCCACCAGACCTTTGCCGTCTTCTTCGTCCCCTTCTACAAGGCCCGCGTGCGGCTCGTCACCGTCCTGCACCTTGAGCAGCGCGCCTCGTGGTCCTCCGACTCGACTGTCTCGCGCGCCGCCATCACCGAGAGCCGCGAGCCCGCCCCGCTGTCCGGGCCGGGCCAGGAGCGCGCAAAATACTACATTGCGCGGCAGGAGGACTTTTACCAGCTCGGCGACTGTATCGAGTTTCTGGTGCCGCGGGTTGGCCAGCATCTGTGGCGGGTGTGGCAGCTGTTTAGTTCGTTGCTGTGTGTGCTTGGCGCCGTCGTCTTCCTGCCGTTGTATTATTTCTTGAATGGGGAGACGAAGGCCAAATTGGCTTGAGGGGCATATGACATGGGGTGTGCGAATCAAAGGAAGGGGAGAGAGAAAATAGTACAAGTTTGCGTTTTCTTCTAAGCGCCCTGGGATGTGTGTAAAATGGGTCATTCTCTGCTAGCAATATTTTTTTTCTTATTCCCCCGCCCCCTCCCCCCCCCCCTTCTTTCT
The DNA here is from genome assembly GCA_018360205.1 of Claviceps digitariae. Lineage (NCBI taxonomy): Eukaryota > Fungi > Ascomycota > Sordariomycetes > Hypocreales > Clavicipitaceae > Claviceps > Claviceps digitariae. Next base: position 22,704 of record SRPT01000479.1, on the reverse strand, counting down.
TTTCTATTTACCACCATTCAAGTACGCATATTTGTTTCATCATGACCCATGCAAATGTCAAAGCTGCGGCCGTGTCAGGGGAAAAATCACCACAAGCCCTGTTCACTCACGCAACTCGTCTGATTACTTGGTAGGCCGTCGTGGCGTCTACCAGCTCGATTTCACCACACACTCCACTGTCATTAGGCGGGGGAGAAAACAAAAGTTCCATCTTAACAGGTCCGGTTGGATGTCATTGTATTTTAATTATCGTGAGCGACAAGACTGGCAGCGGCTCTTGCTCACAAACTCATACATGTACCCACGGACATTACATATGTATATGCATAAATGCGCTCGCCGCAAGAATCATAGCAAGAGCTTTGAAACCGTAGCACGGCTATTGGGTGCGTATTATATAGGTATATATATGTGTGTGTATCCAAAGTACGCAGGCAATCGACTTGTGAAAGCTTCCCAAGAATCGCCACGTAAAAGACTATATCCTGTCCGACATGAGAAACTCTAACCCCAGAGGTTGATGCATGTATTGCATAGCAAGACTATTGACATGTCGACCACAATATACGCTCCGAAACACTGTCAATGAGTATGAAATCACTGTACATACGCATGAAAAGTTCTAACAAGAACATAGGAAAAGAACAATATCCTTTAAAAGCATCAAACGGAACCGGGGCTGCGAAAACTTGGAGAACACAAACCGCGAAAAGGGTCAACAAAGGAATATTTACTTGGAAAAGGAACAAGAAACTTGACTATTTAGACAGAAATATGGTAAACGTAGTCTTACTACATGTATGTAGCTCCAGTCGGACGGTTCTCTGTCCTTTTCCGACAGGAAATGAATCCTTCGCTGAGGGACGCCCCAGGACAACCTTTTGCGTCACGGTCGAGGAGCCACAGGTCGATTGTTCTGTGATGGATAAATCGCAGTGTTGAAAAAAGAAAAAAAGAAACAAAGAAGGAAAGAAAGAAGGAAAGAAAGAAAGAAAGAAAAAAAGAAAGAAAGAAAGGAATAGAGAAAAAAAATTATAAATGCAAAAAACAAATTCCTCTTAACACTGGCCCCAGCCTTTGCAATTCCTACTTGTCCCCCAATCACCCCCTTTTCTACCCGCCATCCCGCCATCCCGCCATCCCGATCCCGCAGCATGTCTCGCACGCACGTCACAGCCGCATAATGACCCGCCTGCCACGCAACCTCGCACCGCATATCGAGCTCCCCTACATGACATGGCATGACATGCATATGTACATGAGTACACATGTACACAAGAGCACAGGCCGCAAGGGGCACCGCCGCCCAATCAGCGGATTGGACGGCAGCGGGATAGGCACGGCGGGTGGTGCGGTGCGGTGCATGTGTGGCTGGCGTGTAAACGGTAGCTAGCGACGGCTTGGCAGGGGTGGGAATATTGTATGCGTGTACGGTTACGGGGTTCGTTGGGATGGTTTCTCATTAGGGGCTTATTTGCTTGGGTTATTTACCTGGGTTGTTTACCTGAGGCTTATTTCCGTTAGAGCTCGTTTACACCGAGGCTCATATACACTCAGTGACTCAGTGTTATATATACAAGACTTGCAAACCATGACTTCCGCGCCAACGCACACTCTAAAATCCGTCAAACCACTCGCTCGCTAACAAACAACAAAATCGCATCACCCTCCCCGCATCCCCTCCTGCGCACGCTCCACCAGCCGCACCGCCTCCGGCCCCACGTCATGCCCCGTCCGCCACGTGTACAGCGCGACGCCCTGACCCTGGAGTTGCTCCTGCGCGCGCAGGAGTCGTCTCCGCCACAGCTCGAGCTTCTTGTTGACACTGCCGGTCTGGGGGCCCAGAATAGGCGATCCAGACGGGGTGGGGGTGGATGTGCCGGACCGGGTGCCTGAGCGGTGGTAGCTGAAGCCGAGGGAGGGCGGGGGCGCTGCCGAGGCCGGGAGGGGCTCGTAATCGATGTCGGCGTTGGAGGAGGAGGGGCTGCGGCCAAAGAGGCGGGGGCTGAGAGTCTTGAGGCCTGATCGGCGTCGGGGTAGGGGTGGTGGTGGGGGGTCTCGCTTCGAGGGCGGAGCGGCCCGATCGTGGCTGGTGCGTGAGGTCGTGGGCGGAAGGCCTGCGTGGACGGGGCCGACGCCTTGTGGTCGTCTTGGCTTCGGCGGCGGCGGAGGAGGAGGAGGATGCGTGTCCGAATTTGTGCTGTTGATGGCAGAGACGTTGTTGCCGTTGGCGGGGGTGCTTCGCAGGGCAGCGGGCTTTGCGGGCCGTGGCGGAGCTGGTTTGCGGGCGCCAAGTGCCTCGGCAGGGCTTCTGGATAAAGAGGAAGAGGAAGCGGTCCTTGGCACAAGAGGGTTTCGCTGCTGCTGCTTGATTTGCGCGAGCGCGGCGGCCTCGTCAAGCGCCGCCTCCTCGGGTTCTTCAGCAAAGTCAATCAGCGTACCCATCACCGGACCCGCCGCAGATCTTTTCTTTTCCTGAATAGAGGCAGCTGCTCTGGCAGGGGCAGAGTTTTGTCTGCTGGTGCCTGGCTTCTTCTTCAGCAGGTCGTCTGATGATACTCTCCCGTCATCGAGCGTCATGCTCGACATTTTGCGCTGCACAAAATCAAAACCCGGGTCAAAGAAGCCGGTCGACTTTTCTGGCGTCGTGACATCGCGGATGAAGATGGCGAGAACTCGGCCGGGATTGGCCAGAGCCAGCTCCGTGTACACTTCCAGGTCGGCTTCGCCGCTGTCGCCGACAAGGAGAAACTTCCTTCTCGGAAAGTCCTTGATCAGTCGATTGAGTGTCGTCTTCTTGCGCTCGGCAACGGGTTCAAAGATGCCCTGCAGCATGCCGCTGTATTGCTTCAGATGCAGCGATCCGGGCGGGAGGCCGGCAATTTTAAAAAAGGTCGCCAGGACGGGATATAGTTGCCACGGGCTGTTGGAGCAATAATGCATGCTGACGCCCATTTCATGCATGTCCGTGTACCACTCGCGCACTCCGTCAATGCAGAGATCACCGAGATCGCGCACAAATGTGTTGCGAAAGATTTCCCGTGCGCCACCGGAAATGTTGGAGCGCTTGACGGTGTCATCTATGTCGCTGATCAGGCTGATGCCTGCGGGATGTGTGATCTCGACTTCTTGCGTTGCCGACAGCTTCTCATTGGCAAGCACCCTGACATGGGTAGGAATAAAATGGAGGGCAGCGCGGACGTTGAAATGGCCGGCATCGTCGGTCAAGACCGTCTTCGACTGAGACTCGGACTCGTTGTAGAAGAATATCGTGATGGGCATGGCCACGAGCGGATTCGTCAAGAATGGCGCGACACGGGCCATGAGGTTTGCGTTGGCCACCGCAAGCTCTGCTTCGGTGAGCTCCCCAGCACCAGCACCAGAAGGCTGCCGAGCCATGAGACTTGGGCTCCCTGGTGCCGAGTCCGGAGTGCAGCTGCCGCGTCGGCGATGTCGTCGAGACATGGCAGCAGCGTCAACAACACCGCCGCCGCCGACGGGGCTACTGCTGTCCCTGGGCTGCTCGCTGTATCCTCCGGCGTAGGCCACTCGCTTCTCTTCCTGGCCGCGCTTCTCTATAACAGCAGCTTTCTTCACGATCTTTTCCTGGTCGTGGATGGCCTGGTGTATTTGGTGCTGATTCCTCAGCTCAGCGGCAATGCCGCCGCCGCCGCCGCCGCCGCCGCCGCAAGCCCCGCCACGAGGAGTGCTTTCGCCACTGGTGTTTGAACCAGATGCCGGGTCCGTCCGAGGAGCCGAAATGCCGCTCAACTGGCGTGCGAGACCAATGAGAATGCGGTTCCTTCTTGTCATGGGACCGACGTGTGGTGAATAAACCCATCCTCGAACATCGACATCAACCACGGCCTTTTCATCCTCATGCCGTTCCCATTGCTGGCGCCACCAGTCTTCGTCTCTCTGCTCTGTCTGGTCAGGCACATATTGGTTTCCTGCGCTCCGAGTCCATTCCCTCTTCGTGTGCTTCTTGGCGTACGAAGGAAACAAGACCATCTGCTCATTGCCTTCAGAAACAATGGCCACGTCAGGAAACGCGCCAGGAATATGCGTGCCCTCGTTAGCTCCGGAATCATCCAGTCCCCTCCCTCTCGACTGAACGTAGGAGTCGCGAAAGTCTGTCACTGCTTGTTGTCCAGTCCTGTACAGATTGCCAGCCATGGCCGCCAGCTTCCTGCGGCGATAGCCTCTTTCTCCCCTCTCACCGACGTCCTGCGACCCATCGTTTGCGTCTTGGCCGTAGCCCTGTGCCCAGCCCGCAAGCGGGGGCATCTTGTTTGGCTTGAGAGGCTCCCGCGCACTTGTCTTTACATGTTTGGGGGCCAATCGAGATGCGCGCGCACCTAGTAGGGTCTGGCGGGTATGCCGGGCGACTAGATCCAAGACCCGACTTGTGTTGTCGGCGCGTTTGCGCTGGCGATGGACCAAGTAGCGGTAAAGGCGCGACTGCAATTTGTGCTTGACGTAGGGCAGAGTATCGAGATGGAAATTGAGCAGGCGTTCTCGGTAACCAGCTCGGACACGATCTCGGACGGCGCTTGGAAACAGGAATCGCACGATGCTCTGGCCGGGTCGAGGATGAGCGCGGGTGCGGACGTGGGCGGAGGCGGAGGGCGGGAAGCGAAAGAAGAATCGAAGAGGCGCCAACTTGTCGTCTCTGTGCGTCTAGGGAAAACTGCTTGCTGCTCTTTTCGTTTTTTATCAGCGTAGATGCTGGGGCGGTGAATGATATATAGCCTGGTCTGGTTTGTATTCTACTCCGCTCTGGCAAAAAAAGACCAAGACGTTGACAGCAGAGAGCCCGCACCCGACGTCGATGGAGGGATGTTTTGACGTTGGCCGGCGAGTGGCAAAATGCTCAAGCTGTCAAGTTCAACCAGTCTCTGGTCAACTGGTCCCACGCACCACGCACGCCAGGCCCGACCGGCAGGCACAGCCAGCAGATGCGCCCTTTGGTCTCTCGTGGGAAGCTTCGGATTGGGGCCCGGTCGTCTGGTCGAGTCCTTCTCCCGAATCGTGACTCTGGACGGGACACATGCAGGGCCCGCAGTTCGCATCAATGGTGGAACAGAAAGCGGCCAGCTGGCCGCACCGAGCGCGTGGGCGGTGAGGTGGTGGTGATTGGGCCGGGGTGGCTCTTTGCGTGGTCTGGTGCCCCACCAAAACCACGGTGACGGCGGCACCTGATGGGTCCAACATTGAAAATCGAACCGCCTCAACAACTTGCTTTTGTCATCTGCCCGACACCAGCAGCAGCAGCAGCAGCACGAGAGTCTCACGACAAGCCTCACATCCATCAGAACGCATGTCCTGATGACGCACGGGACATTCAACTTGGCATTGCTACTTGCAATTGCAGTCGAGGGCAGGCAGCTTCATCAAAAGGTCGAGCCTGTTTCCCCATCTCGACAGCTCCCTGGTCCGCTTACTGACTCCTAGCTACCATGAAGAATCAAGCCGTAGACAACTTGGTCTTTTCACCCACCAATGCTTTCCGTCATCCTGCCCTGCTCTGCCTTGCCCTAATCCCGGTCGCGGGATTCGCACCCACTCATACTCCTAACCATTCCTGGTTGGCCACCTCGTTCCAAGCATCCACTTGAAACATAAAACCACAACTTTGCCCCCACGAGCAGCCAAGTCCCCGGTGTTGATGTGTACGGGACCCCTCTTCAGCTAACACGCAGTGTGGGAGGAACACTGTGCTGTTCAGACTACTGAGTCAATCGACACATCCATCTAAGTCAGCACGCCAGCATTGCCAAATTGTCACAACAACAAAGAACTTCAAATTATCTATGCGGCCATGCTGAGTTGTATTTTACATGTAAAGAAAAAAAAACATTTATCCCAATGGTCTAAATATGCCTTTTCCTGTCTGTTGCTCGCCACATCTACTTCCTTGCCTTGCCCTTGCCCTTACCGGCGCTGCCGCCCTTTCCTTTCCCCCCCTTGCCTGCTTTAAACTTGGCCTCCGCGGCCGCAGCATCGCCTTTGCCCTTCTTCCATGCCCGACCACCGTCAACGCGTTCGGATCTCGAATCAAGCTTCTTCTTGTCCTTGTTGCTTAGCTTTCCGGTAGCGGACTTCTTCTTGAGTCCTTCCCTGAGGCCATTCAGTTCGTCCTTGCCGGCCTGCCTGGCCTTCTTCTTCTCGTGCTCAGTCTCAAACCATGTCCTTCTGGGACGGGACTTGATCTCGGCCTCATGCTCTATCAAGTTCTCGCCCTTCTTGACCTGCATTTCCGCCGCCGCCAGCTGCTTTTCTTCCTTTTCCTCCTGCATAATCTCCTTGATGTCGTCTTCCATGGCGTCAATCTCATCTTGCATGTTATCTGCGTCGGCGGGTGATATAATCCTGCTGACAATCTTGGCACCTTGATCTTTGCCCGCCTTGACGGCGGCTTTGACGACTTTTCGATCCGTCTCGGCGGCCAGCGTCACAGCTGTGCCCTTTCGGCCCGCACGAGCGGTACGACCGACACGGTGGACGTAGATTTCGAGTGATTGCGGCGCTTCGTAGTTGATGACTGTGTCGACGCCCTTGATGTCGAGACCACGCGATGCGAGATCTGTGGCGAGCAGGTACGAGACCTTGCCATCTCGGAATGATTCAACGCTGCTGATACGCTGTTGAAAAGAAAGGGGGATGAAGTGTCAATAACAAAATGTGATTCCATACAGGATGAAAGATGCCTCAAGAGGGGGTTTGCGGGGAAAGGCAAATATTTCTTTTGATCAACTTACCTGAGTTTGATTCATACTGCCGTGAAGTTCGACACACGATAGTCCAAGCAGACCAAAGATTATGCGCGCCCTGTGAGCCTCCTTCTTCTGACGGAAGAAGATGATGACACGCTCATGATAAAACGTCTTGCAAATGTGGGCCAGATAGCCCATCCTCTTGTCCTCTCGCCCAGGCCGTAGACGTACAAACTCTTGCACCAACGTCGTCACCGTCTTCTTTTGTGAGTCCACCATTAATCGCACTGGCTTGTTCAAGCCGACTCGAATGAGTCGGTCAACGGTAGATGTCATGGTGGCCGAGAAGAGCATGGTCTGGCGCGACTTGGGCAGCGTGGTGAGGATCTCGTTCAACTCATCCGCAAATCCATCCTCCAGCATACGATCAGCTTCATCGAGAACGAGAATCTCAACAGTATCAACATTGAAACTGGCTGAATTCCTCATGTGGTCGATAAATCGTCCTGGAGTGGCGATGATAACATCCGGCCGTAACCGCAGCTCATTCTCCTGTGCTTTCAGACTGAGACCACCAACCGCCAGTGTGAACTTGATGTCGGTAAATCGAGCTAGCTTTGTGCCCACTGCATGACATTGCATGGCCAATTCACGCGTCGGGGTCAGCACGACAACGCGTGTGGTGGGGATCTTGTTTGGGCGGAAGAGCAGTCGCTCCAGAATGGGGACCAAGAACGCGCCAGTCTTTCCGGAACCGGTGACTGCACCTCCAACAAGATCCTTGCCCATGAGAGCAATGGGAATGGTCTTGCTTTGGATAGGTGTGGGTTTGCTGAAGCCGACTGCTGCGAGACCGCGAAGAATCGGCCTGGACAATGACATGCCTTGAAAATTGGAAGCGGTCCCTTTGTCTCCGGGCTTTTTTGCTTCCTCGGGAGCGAAAAATGCGTCGCGCTTCGCTTGCTCTTCGGCATCTTCCTCGTCGTCACTGGCGTCGGAAGCGTCATCAGGGTGCTGTACTGGGGTGGCTACTGAGTCGTCGTCTGATGCAGCTTCATCCCCATCGTTGCCAGACTGACTAGCCTTCTTTGCCGTATCTCCATTACCGCCGTCATTATCCTCATCATCCTCTTCTTCGTCATCCTCTTCCGCCTCCGAGTCGGCATTCATTCCAAAGGCATCGTCCGCCAACACTTCATCGTCGTCATCATCCATGGCCACATCCATGTCATTTTCTATTTCAGATTCTTCATCGTCGTCTTCCTCTTCGTCCTCTCCATTGTCTTGTTTTCCATCAACGGTATCCTCATCTTTGCCGTTTTTCTTGGCCTTCCGTCGGCGAATAATGTCGTCCAGGTCAACCATCTTCTTGTCAGTATTCATTGCATTCTTGGCTCCTTCGAAGCCCCAGCCTTCAAGCTCCTCCTCGCCACCGATTTCCCCTGCGTCATCTTCCACAAACTCGAAATCTGAATCCATAGCGCCATCGTCATCTTCATTGCGGCCCCAGATCCCATTGGGCTCTTCCTGCTCAGAGTCGGCCTTGACGTCCTTTTTTGTCTTTTTGGATTTCTTGCCCGTCTTGGCCTTCTTCTTGGGCGGCGGCTGTGGGGCCGTTTCTTCCTCGACCGGTCCGTCCTCGTTATCGGAGAGAGTCGTGATGAATTCGTCCTCGACTGGCTTTCTCTTATGCATAGGCGCCATGTCGGGAACTTGCGTCTGCAAAGTTTGCAGAGAAATCCTCTGTATTATTCCCTTTGCAGTAGTGAAAGGTCTGATTGCAGGATAAACGTAATTGCAGGTACCTGTAAGGAGTTCGACAGCAACTTCGCATTAGAGGTCGAAAAATCGGTGGCAGAAGCCGTGTGTCGGGGAGCTGGGAATTGCGATTTTTCTGCCACGCAAAATTTTGGCGGTGTGATTGGAGTTGCCCCATTCAGACTGTCCGTGCAGTTTGACGCAACTCACACCCACTCGCACACAGACGACGTGAGGGGTCCTGTGACATATGTGCGATGTAAGAGGCTTTGTTCTTCCTATTCTAGTGTGGTTAAGCGGGGTTTTATAACCCTATCGCTAAGTGCTAGGCTAGGCTAGTTATATAATAGTACTGCTAACTAAATATATTATTCTTAATATTCCGCTTAATGTAAAAAAACCTTCTTAGAATTTATCCTTTATAGCTTACTCTTCTCTTAAAATAAATAAAGGGAACTTTAATTTATCTTACCTCCTTAGCTAAGCTTCCCCTTACTATTATTTCTTATTACTAATAGTTTTCTCTAATTAAATTACTTCTTTTTTAATCTAATTAATTAACTTATTATTATTAACTTATATTAATACCTAAAGCCTAATAAGATTATTATTTTTAGCTAAGCTTTAATTTTAAATAATATTTATTAGTTATTATAATCTTACTTTTTCTTCCTAGAGATTTATTTTTATTATTTATAATTCTTTCTATATATATATATTCTTTAATACCTATATCCTTATTCTATATTCTTAGTCCTTTAACTTATTATTTTATTTATTATTCTAATTAACTAATCTTATATTATACTTAGTTAATTAATTGCAATATACTATAATTAAGGTCTCTTTTTTATTGTATATTAGGCTTTAATATTAAGTTCTTAATTCTTTAAGTGCTTTATCTCCTTTCTTTTATATACTAACTAATATTCCTTATAGTTTATTAATTTATTTTTTTTATTCTAACTTCTACTTATTTATCTTTAACCTAGACTTATATAGTATGCCTTTATACTCCTTAACTTATTTTTATAATTCTATTTTCTAGTTATTTATTTTTTTAGTTAGGTTACTAACCTTTTTCTTTAACTTAGATTTCTAGTCTTATAATTTATTTATTACTACTTTCTAGTAGTTTATTTTTTCTTAGTGCCTATAATTTACTAGCTATAAGTTAACTATTTATTTACCTTATTGCTTAATATTTATAATTATTATATTAAAAGATTCCCTCTCCTTTTATATTATATTTATATATTATTTAGCTTCTATCTTTTCTTATTTAAGGATAAAGATTTGTTACTTTAATTTAGTAATCTCTTTTTATACCTAATCTCTTATTTCCTTAACTTATTTCTTATTTATTATATTAGTTATTAATATATTATTATTCTACTAATGCTTTATATCTATTTTTAATTAGCTATTCTCCTATTTATTATTTTAGTTTAACTTATTTATATTACTAGTTATATTATTTATCTCTCCTTTAGTTACTATATTTATTTAATTAATTAGGGTAAATTAAAAACTTATTATTAGCTTAGTGTATTAGTTTATAATTAACTAAGAGTTTAGTCCTAAATTCTTAGGTTAGATTGCATTATTATTTATTATTAGTTATTAATTAACTTATAATTAGCGTTACTTTATTACTCTTTATTTCTAATAGTATTTATCTTATATTATTATTTTTTCTTAGTTAATAAACTCTCTTACTTATTATATAAGTTCTTAACCTTTTTTATTTAAGTTATTATTTAAATTATTATTAGTATTTTCTAGTGTAAGTTTTCTATTCTTATAATTCTAAGGGTTTAAGTATATAATTTATTTCTTTAGTAGTTTAATAAACTTTAACTAAGGTAATATTATAAAGATCTCTTTTAATATAGTGTTCTTTATTATTAATTTCTTCCCTTAAATAATAAGACTTATTATAACTAATATATATAACTTAACTTATTATTATTATTTTTTATCCCTTTTTATAATTTTTCTTAATATTTTTATCTATATATAATTAAATAGTGTGCTTATTAATATACTAAACTATATATACTTTGATACTATTTTATATATAATTTATTTTGCTATTTTCTTTAGTATATTATATTAGACCTTCTTAATATACTATATATATATCTGCTTATATATATTATCTTTATTAATCTCTTCCTATAGAAAAACTAGAAGTTTTAAATTAACTAAGCCTATAGAAAGGGTTTAATTAGTTTATTTTAGTAGTATAGTAATTAAGGTTCTATGTAATCTATTAAAATATTAATATATATATAATGCTAGGATAAAATTCTTTTTCTACTAGTTTATATAAAAGAAATAAATAAATATATAGATATAGAAATAAAAAGAAAAATAAAGAAAAGATTTTTTTTTTTTTTTTATTATTAAAGAAATAAGTATAATATAGGTAATTACTACTATATAGCTGCCTTAAGTACTAGCACCTATATATTAGACTATGCCTATAATACCTTAGAACTATTATTAGCTTTAAGTAATTTATTAATATTTATTTATTAATTATAGCAATTATTTAAATCTTTATAGCTAATATAAAACTCTGATTTTCCTACTATTTATTTATAATTTAATATTTTATTAATATTATAATTAACTAAATAAATTAGTATTATAACTTTCTATAGGTATTTAAATTTATTATTTTTAAATAGTTCTAAATAATTAACTAAAATAACTAAATAAATACACTATATATCTAGTAATTTTAATTTATATACTACTTAACTAATTCTTTATAAAACTTTAAATAGTTTAGTATATTTTAGTTTATATTTTTAACTAATATTTATTAAAACTATATATCCCTACTTATTTAATTTAATTAGGACTTTATCCCTACTTAAAAAGAATCTTACTATATATTCTTTATTATAGTAATGCTTTATTCTTACTACTATTAATACTAATATATTATATACTTATAACCTTTCTTATAGTTAATTAAATAGCATTAAAGGTTAGTTACTTAGTATTCTTATAGTATTATTAGGGTTAAATCCTAATATTAGTTTATTTAGGCTAATTTCTATTAATATATTTAGTGTATTATTAAACTTAAATTATAATTTTAATATAGTTTCCTTCTATTATTTTAAGTCCTTTAATTATATAATATATATTTATATAGCTAATTTAATTTATTAAATTATTCTCTTTATCTAACTATTTATCTAAAGATAATATACTATTAAATATAATAAAGTGGTTTTAATTAATTACTAAAAGTTAAACTAAAAAGCTGCTAAAAATTTAGAATCCCTATTACTTAAAATAATTTTTAAAATACCCTAATTATTTAAAAATAGCTTATTATATAATATTTTTATATATTATTTTACTAAGATTTTTATTAAATAAAGTGCTATTATAATCTATTTATTAAATTTATTAACTATAATTAATATACTATTATTCTTATTTACTAACTTTAGTAGTATAAGTAAAAAGTTAATAAAAATTATATAATATAGTGCTAGAGGTAGTAATAATAGTTATAAATTACTATATTATTTATATTATTTTATTTAGAATACTTAATATAATAGGTATATTATTAAATATTATTTAAGTAATTATAATCCCTTATAAATATAAAATTATTATATATACTTACTTAACTTTATATATTCTAAATAGTTTCTATTATATAATAATTAGAATAATTATTTAACTACTAATTTTAAAATATATAATTAAAGTAGTATATTTAAGGTAACTTTTTATAGCAAACTATCTTACTATTTAAATAGTAATATTACTTAATTTTTTAATGCTAACTATTTATTATTTTAAAGTATTAGAATAATTTATTTTTATATAAGGTCTTTATTATATCCTATTATTATTTATCTTTTATATTTTAGTAATATTTTAACTAAATTTGCTATTAGTTACTTTACTACTATTAATATATTTAATAGTGTTAGAGTAGTGTATATAGCTAAATTATACTCTATATAAAGTGCTATTTACTCTTTAGGTAATATAACCTAAAGTTTAGGCTAATTATTTAGTATATTCTCTAATTATTTAAAGGCTTTTTTATTATATATTAGTTTATATACCTCTAACTAACTTAATACATTAGGTACTATATATTTCTTTTTAGGCTAATATAGTACCCTAACTTTAAATTAACTAATATATTTTATTGCTTAAATAATCTTCTTATTTACTATATATTTACTTAATATATTAGTAATATTTACTTATTTAGCTAAGTTAACTATTAAATAATAATTTATAAAGTATATTATTAGGGGTTTTTAAGTAGCCTTAATTTAATATTTTACTTTATATAGTATTTAGATATAGCTATAGATTTTTAGTTTTATTAATTAATATCTCTTTTCTATATTAAATAAGGTTCTTAATAAAAATACTACTAATTAAATTACTATTTATACTAAATACTTTAAAATTATATTTTTAACTTTAAGCTTTAGTATATAATTATTTTTAATATAGTATATTATTACTTTAATTTCTTTACCTAATATATTAAAATCTATAAATAAATATCTATTTAGTGAGTAAATAGCTAATATTTTATAGTTTATTAATGCTTATTTAAGTAAATTAAATATATTAATTTCTGCTTTTATTAGTAATAATATTAAAATACTCTTTACTTACTTATCTTATACTAGCTTTAAACCTAACTTTAATATTATTTATTAAATATAAGCTATGTATAGTAAATTAGTCTTTTTATTTTATAATAGTTTAACTAATGCTATATATTTTAGGATATTATAGTGTAATAAGCCTATAAATTTAAGTAAATATTTTAATGCTTATAGTGTCTTTAGAAACTTAAGATTTTAGATTATTACTAACTTTTATTTAGTTATAGCTATTCCTAAAGTATTAACTACTTAACCTAAAACTACTATAAAAGAATATACTATATATATCTTTATTAAACTAATTAATAGATTATTTATTAATAAAATTCCCTAGACTTAGTTATAGTTTGCTATATATTTATTAAATCCCTATAATATAATAATAATATTATTATAATAAAATATAGCTACTATATCTCTAAGTATATTATTTATATACCTTTAAATATATATATTTAAACCTTTATATTCTATAATAAGCACTTTAAAAGTATACTAACCTATATATATAATAATACTAAATGCCTATTATAAATTTAAATAAACTTATTATTAATAATAAAAACTTATAGTATTTACTAATATAATATATATTATATTTACTATTTTAGTAAGAACTTCTTCTTATTTTCTTATAGAATATATATTATTAAGTAAGTTAGCATTAAGTTCTCTAATATTAACTACTATTTAACCCTTTTGCTTAGGTTCTTTACTTACCTAAATAATAAATACTAAAAATAAAAATAGAACTAATCCTTTTATTTAACTAGTTTTATTACTAATAATTAATTTTTCTATAGTTTATTTAACTACTTTTTATTTTACTAGTCTAAGTAAATATACCTTATATTTCTTAGGCAGTTAATTTTCTTATTCTAGCTTTATTTATATTCTTATTTGCTTCTTTAATAAAACTATAGTAAAACCTTTATCCTTAAATAACTTAGTATATTTATTTACTAAAGCTTATACTACTTAATTTTTAGCTTTATTTTTTAATTTATATATATTTATACTATTTAAGTAAATAATAGTATCTTAATTTTAAATATACTCTAATATAATAATCTTTATCTTATTTTATTTTATAACTAGTGCTAAGTTAGCTGCCTTATTTTATTTAACTTTATCTACTAAATATAATCTTACTTTTAGGTTAATTATTTTTATATAACTTAATAATTACTTCTTTCTAACCTTTACTAGTTATAAGCTTAAATTTTTAATAATAATATATTTTATATTAGTATTTACTACTATAGTATAAATATTTAAATTTAGTGTTTAATATAGTTTAAAAAGAACTTTAGTATTAGGAGGTAATTTATAGTAAATTACTATAAATATAGTAAAATATAGTGGAATTTAAGTATTATTTATAGTAGTTATCTTCTAATTAACTTTTAGTTAATTATACTATATTACTATTAGTATTTTAATATCCTTATATATTATTATTTAAACTATACCTTTACTATTTATTATATTAACCTTTTCTAATCTTAAGATATTTATATTAATTAGTATATTTGCTTAGAGTAATAATATTAATATAACTTTTTATATAAATAATATAATTACTCTTTTACTATTCTTATTCTTATTAATAAAATTTAAGTTTAATAGAATATATTTATTTAAAGTGTATTTATTTAATTTAATCCCTTTAACTATTAGTGCTTTTGCTTATATTTAAATAGTTATATTTAGATATTAAGCTACTACCTAGGTTTTATTTATTAATATAATAAAATATTCTATATTTATATATATATTAGTTTATTAAAATAGGTTTTTAATATTAAGAGAAATCTATAGTTATAAATATATTTACACTTAAAATATATATTCTAATTTAGTATCTCTCTATAGTTAGACTTAAGATCTTACTATATAAATAAGTTAATTTATATTAATTAGTGCTACTATTTAATTTACTACTAACTTTAAAAAAGACCTTATATTCTCTATATTTACTATATATATAAATACTATATTACTATCTATTTAAAAGATATTAAAGTAAAGCTTTAAAATTATATTATTTATACTAGCTATATAAATATTTTTCTATTTAAGCTTATCTTTAGTAATATTATTTTATTTATTTTATTTCTCTAAAACTAATTTACACTTAATTCTATAGGTATTTTATAAATGCTTAAATATTATATTTTATAAAGTAAAAACTTAATAGTATTAATAATATATATAGAATTTATTATATTAGTTTATACTAACTTAATATACTTATTATTTCTCTTTATTTAAAGAAGGTAGCTTAATTTAACCTTCTTTACTTATAGCTTAGTTATACTATTCTTTATTTAAGTATAATTAATTCTTATTTATATAATATCCTTAGTTATTATATTAGTATAAATATTCTATATTTTATTCTTTAGGTAGTATTTAAAAATAATTCTCTTTAATATTCTTTTAATTTAAATAATATACTTATTATTAATTAGTTTATATATTATAGTTACTATAAAAATTATTACTAAAGGGTAATTTATTTTAATTTTATTTTTAACTAAATAATAAGTTATAGTATTAAAAGTTTTTATTATTAGCATTACTATACTATTTTTAATTCTAGTTTTATAAACTATTACTATAGTTAAACTACTTTAGTTCTTAATTTATAATCTATTTCTAGGTATTATTTAACTAATATATTAAAGAGCTATAATACTAACCTTAATTTTAATTAGTATAGAAGTATAGTTTATACTAACCCTAGGGACTATATAGCTAGTATTAATTAATATATTACTATTTAAATTAAGATTTTAATATAGTATAAAGCCTATAATTACCTTAATTAGAAAAGATTATATTTTCTTAATATAGTTATATATCTATATATAGACTTAGTAAAAATAATTTAGGTTTAATAAAGGGGAATTTCTCTTTAGCTAAAGCTATAATAATAGCCTCCCTATCTTTAACTTATATTAAAAAGTTATTAACTATAGTTAATTTTAATAAAGGTAGAATAATTACCTAAATAGCTAGGTTTAATAATATATAAACTATTTATAACTAATTATAGGTATTCTATTTTATTATTTAAGTATTTCTAATTAAATTATAAATAAAAAAAGTAATTTCCTTACTCTATATATATTTCTTAAGAGTATATTTAGATATTTTTATTTAAAATAAAACCTTTACTATTAGTTCTTTAAATCTATTAATTAAAGTAGTATAAATTACCTTAACTAATATTATTTATAAAAGCTTATGCTTAGCTTTTATAATAAATTAACTATATTAGTTTAAAGCTTATTCTTTAAAATAAGTAGTTTAAACTATTTAAATAATATCCTCTAAGTATATTTAAGCTAAATATTTAAGTCTATTTATAAATATATAAATATATAAATATATAGTTAACTTAGTATTTAATACTATACTTATACTAGATTTATCTTTAAGTCCTAGGTTAAAGAAGCTAATATTAGCTACTTATAATTAGGCTAATTTAACTTACTAGTTTAATTCTATAGTGCTTATATTATTAGGATTTCTAGATATACCCCTATTAGCTAAAAATACTTTTATATTATTCTTTAAAGATATAATAGCTTTACTAGTTATAATAGCTATATTCTTAAAGTTCTATATTAAAGTAATTATTATTTTATTAGTAAATTTTATAAAAGTCTTTAGTAGAGATAATAATTATTATTATTAAGAAAATATTAATATAAATATAGTTTTTACTACTTATAATATCTTTTTTATTTTATTTAAATCTAACTATCCCTTTATTTAATTTAAATTATATAATATATTCTCTAATTTATTAAAATTTAGTAACTTAATATAAGTATTAAATACTCTTAATATTAGTTTAGTTAATTTAAAGTTAATTAGTCTATATTTAAAATATAAAAAATATTTTAAAGTAGAATTTTATAGTTAATTTAGTAGGGTAGCTAGAATAGGGATTATAGTAAATACTAGAATTAGAGTAATTATAGGGATAAAGGCTATTTAAATTATATTTTTAATTATAAAACCCTTTAAAGCTAATGCTAAAAAAAAATAAAATCCCTTACTACTTAGTTAGGTTTAAAGATTAGTATTAGGTATTATTTAATTTTTCTATAAAACTAATAAGGCTATTAAAGCTAAAATAAATAATATAACTATTAAAATTAGAATTAATAATAGGGTTATAGAAGTTAGATTTTTATTTACTTTATTATCCTTTAATCTCTTACCTATAGTTTATTATAGGGATAATATAACTAAAAGAAACTCTTTATATTAAGTATACTAATGCTTATAGGCTATTTTAATTAACTTAATACTCTTAACTTATTCTATAAAATAATTATATAGGTTAAATTAATTAAAAGAATAAAAATAAATAGTAAAATACTTAATAATATTTTATTAACTCTTTATTAAAAACACTATATTTCTATATTCTAATTTAATTAATCTTTAGAATTCTTAAGCTTATATAATAACTAATTTAAAAGGATTTAATAGCTTTATTAAATATATATTAAATATATTAAAATAGAGATTCTTTAATTATTTTAATAAGAAATAAAAGGAAAAATAAAGAAAATAAAGAAAAGAAAATAGTTTTATTTCTAATTAAAGCGTGTAATGCTACTAATTATAATATATATATAATGTAAGAGGCTTTATTCTTCCTATTCTAGTGTGGTTAAGCGGGGTTTTACAACCCTGTCGCTAAGTGCTAGGCTAGGCTAGTCATGTGACAGGTCCGGTCCAGACTCTTCAAGCCGTTGTTTTCCCGACCTGACGAGCCCCCCTGAACCCCGCGGTTGATTGGACGACCATTCCATGAGCTTCGCCCACCTAATGAGGGTCTGGAATACTGCAGGGTTGCTATTTCTTTGGACTCACGTCAACAACTGGCTCTTGGATTTTTCTAGTTCCTAAATCATCGCTGCTTCGATCTGCCCAGCCGTCCGCTCACCGCGCCAGAGCCCGAGCCAGCTTCGATCCCGGTATCTATATTGCTATTCATATTCTCGACAACTGCAGCTGTTATCGTCGTCTGCAATCATTCATTGTAGCATCCGTTGCGCGCATTCGCTCCCTTTTTCAACTCTCGGTCGGCTCCACACACACGATCTCACAGTACAAACAAGATGGGCGAATCGAGGTTCGTGTCGCCGAGCACTGTTCGAGTTGATGGACGGAAAACCTGACAAATTTTGATCATACAGACAAGAGCTTATTCAATGGCTTAACAGCCTTCTGCAGCTCAACATGACCAAGGTTGAGCAATGTGGTACTGGGTGAGTTTTTTCCGCGACCTGACTGTCAACTCGTCTACCGCCTCTTCATTCAAAATCTCGTCGGACAATGAACGTTCCCGTCGACAACTGGTTCATTCGGCTCGGAAAGCAAAATTTCGATCACAACACGAAAGTTGTCATCTTCTTCTGACTTTGTCAAAACAGTGCTGCTCTTTGCCAGGTCTTCGACAGCATATACATGGATCTGCCAATGTCCCGGGTCAAGTTCAACGCCAATGGTGAATGGGCATATGTGCAAAATTTCAAAGTCTTACAAAGTATGTGAGGAAGGGATGCGTGCCTTGGAAGGAATAACGACCTTGGAGCCCTACAACTATATACACAGGATTTCTAATTTGCGCAATTTAGACGCGTTTACCAAACACCAGATTGACAAGCCCATTCCTGTCGAGGCGCTCATCAAATGCAAGATGCAGGACAACCTGGAGTTTTTGCAGTGGACTAAAAAGTTTTGGGATCTCAACTTCCCCGACCACGACTATGA
The DNA here is from genome assembly GCA_018360205.1 of Claviceps digitariae. Classification (NCBI taxonomy): domain Eukaryota; kingdom Fungi; phylum Ascomycota; class Sordariomycetes; order Hypocreales; family Clavicipitaceae; genus Claviceps; species Claviceps digitariae. The sequence continues at coordinate 3,755 of SRPT01000479.1, read as the reverse complement.
TGCTGTTGCACGACGAAAAGGTGGCGCCCTTCCCGCTTCTGGCGCAGGCGCCGCAGCCCCCAGAGCTGCTACATCTACTGGCGGCGCTCGAAGAGGTGGTGCTGCTGCCACTGCCGCGCCTCGAGTGGCCAAGGCAGCTGGCGTTGGTCCCGGATCTGCTGCATTGCAACTAGAGAACAATACCCTCAAAGAAACCGTCGTCGGTCTCGAACGCGAACGAGACTTCTACTTCAGCAAGCTCCGAGATATCGAGCTGCTTATTCAGCAGGCCGTCGACGATGATCCAGAGCTTGAGAAACAGGAAGACGGCTTAGTCAAGCAGATTCAACTAATTCTGTATTCTACGGAGGAAGGCTTTGAAATCCCCGACGAAAACGAGGCTCTAGACGACCAGGAGACGTTTTAGAGTGCCATGAACCAGAAAGTTGGTAAGCGATTTTTTGTTCCCGCTTCGTCGGGTTGATTAGACCATCATGAAACGCGCATTTAAGAAGGGTGAAGCATCTGCGAGAAGACATGGAAGACGGGAAGAAATTGGCGGCAAAATTGTTTCTTGCGGTAGCGTGACGCGTTCATGACTGACATTCAATGGTTTGCCAAAGGAGGGTAGATGCAGCAATGTACGTTCTCTAGGAGTTGTCAATAAAAAAAAAGAAGCCAAACCCGAAAAGTAATCTGGTCGGTAAATCAGAGTAATTAAGCATATTAGACAGCCAGGGAATTCTGAGACTTGGCAGTCTAAACTAAGACACATGAATCCGTGCATGGTACACGGTGGCTGGCTGAGATGGAAGGACACACATCCAGTGCCCCCTTTCTTGTAGATGGTACGTGAGAAGCTTGAGAAGCTCTTGTAGTCGGGACACAAGAAATGTTAATTTTATTTTTTATCTTAGGAAAAAGGGATCTTGATAATATTTTATAATAAGCTCAGCAGTATTTAGGGATTTGGAACCTCGACTTCACAACCAGCGCCCGTCTTCCGCATTGATCACGCTGCCCAACGAGGCTTGTGTCTGGTCACTTGCGCCACATCAGACGCCAGACGTTAACAGAGCCTGACCTGCCCGCTGCCTGGCCAATCTACTGTGCTGTGACGACGGGACCAAGCCCCACCCCACCCCAGCTACTTGTCCAGCCAACCATGCGGCTAAGCCAATAAGCCAATGTTGCTAGCAGAAAGAGAGTCCACTTAAAGCTACCTTGGTCCCGTCTGGCCGTCTGGCCGTCAGTCGTCACTTGGTCACACTTGCATCGTCATCATCATCATCATCGCCCCGGCAGCACCGATTTCCATCCAACGGCTTGACAATTACTCCTTGAATGTACACGGTTTCTTTCTAAAATAACTCTCGTGTTTTTTTACGCGACATCGCAGAAACGGCCATCGCAACGGTCTGGCATGCAACAAGTGGCTGGTCTTGCCTCACCAGTTCGTCGGACTTCACCAAAGAAGGTGCGGATTCGGAATCCTTTTGGTGCAAAGGGCATCATCATCTTACCTGGTCGTGCGGTGCACTCGTGATATTGGCAACACTCTCAATATACATCACCTCGGTACCACCAATTGATTCGTCTTTTGTTTCCTCTTTCCTTCAAAAACCAAAGACAAGACCAGAAGGACACTGCGATAATCACACTAGACTTGATAAAGCGCTTCAACCTGTGTCAATGGCTCCGCCACCCGAGATTGGCATCCCTTCTACGAGCGTGTCCGACGAAGGTTCACGCAAGCCATATACCTTGTACAACATTACTCTGCGACTGCCTCTGCGCTCGTTCGTGGTGCAAAAACGATACTCGGACTTTGCCAGATTACACAGCACACTCGTGGAGCAGGTTGGCTCGCCACCGCCGGAACCGCTGCCCGGGAAACACTGGCTCAAATCGACGGTGCGATCGGCCGAGCTGACGCACGAAAGACAGGTGGGCCTAGAAAAATACTTGCGCACAATAGCGGAAACGCCCGACCGACGATGGCGAGATACCTCTGCGTGGAGGACGTTCCTCAACCTCCCCAGCTCCTCGAGCGCCAACAATTCTGCGGTCTCGGCTTCGGGCATGGTTCGGCCAGCGGCCACGGGGGCAGCTGATCCGCAGACTTGGCTGGACATGTACAGAGAGCTCAAGCAAAATCTGAACGAAGCAAGGCAGCATCTGGCTCGGCGAGACACTGCATCTGATAGCGGGAATAACACGGCCGCGGCGGAAGCAGGGTCGGCCGCCAAGAAAGTCCTCCTAAAGGCGGGAACCCTGATCAGTGGACTCAGCGATGGCCTCCGTAAGATACAAGAGTCGAATCGCCTCGGGGAAGGGGAGCTCCGTCGCCGAAGAGACCTCGTGTCCACGGCACGAATGGAGCGAGACGCCCTGGAAAAGCTCTCCAATAGCATAGCTGGCTCGTCTGGCGGCAGCAACACCGGCCGTGGCACCAACGGCGCATCATCGACCACCACCTCCAACGCGACCGCTGAGAAGGCAGCCCTCTTGAAGGGCGGCCGTCCAGCAGGTCGCGTGCTCGGCGCACCGCTCCCTGAAACTGCCAAGACTAGGGAACTCGACAACGAGGGCATTCTTCTGCTGCAGAAGAAAGAGCTCGCCGCACAGGATCTGAGCCTCGACCAACTGACGGCCATTATCCGTCGCCAGAAGGAAATGGGGCTGCAGATCAAGGACGAGGTAGACGCCCAGACAGAGATGCTGGCACAGCTGGATGAGGACGTCGACAGGGTCTACAGGAAGTTGGACGTGGCGAACAACCGGATCAAGAAGCTGTGACTAGCATTTGCGATGCTCATCGTCCAGAACATGCTACTTTTCCTGGAAGCGGTGGTCTGGGTGGTCTGGGTGGGCACCCGTACAACAGAGGGCTTGATGTGGATTGTGCAAGTGGTGCTGCACCTGCTTGGCATGTGGAAGTAAAAAAAAACTAAAAAAAAAAAAAAAAACTCCCACTTTGTTGTGGCGTGGTGTGAGTGGCAAGTGGTTGCGATGTGATGTGATGTGGCGTGGCGTAGTGCAGTGTAGTGTAGTATGGGCGTTGGTGTGATCACGGACGCGAGCATGCAGCCTCTTTGACTATAGCGAGCATGGTCCATGTCTCTGCATCATGTCCGGATACATCAGACTGATTATTCAAAGTTAATTCTGTGGGGGGGTTTATTTTTTCGCTCTTTTTTTGATTGATCTATATTATGTGGCATATGATGTACGTGCCTTGCCACGTGGTTCTCTCGCTCATCTGTGGCTCCCGGGTGCCTGAATGGGGTTTGTTTGTGTAAAATGAAAATTATGCGATGTTGACGAAAGGGGGAAATCTGCTGGGCGACATGGTCAGGTCATGTACATGTTCATGGACGTACATATGTACAGTGGGATGCCCTTAATTTTCGTACGAGAGCAGGTATCGCGAATTTAGCCAATCAGCGGATAAAATAAAAATAACCGCTTTACCCGTGTTTTTTTCTTCATCAGCTTCTTTATCAGTTTCTTCATCTTCATCTTCTTCTTCATCTTTTCATCAGCTTCTTCATCGGCTTCTTCGTCAGCTTCTTCGTCAGCTTCTTCGTCAGCTTCTTCGTCAGCTTCTTCGTCAGCTTCTTCAGAGCCCGTTTTTTCCCTCTTTTTATCAGCTTCTTCGTCAGCTTCTTCAGAGCCCGTTTTTTTCCCTCTTTTTATCAGCTTCTTCATCGGCTTCTTCGTCAGCTTCTTCAGAGCCTGTTTTTTTCCTCTTTTTATCAGCTTCTTCACTAGTC